>JAKSZP010010560.1:0-258477 GCA_022478985.1 Massospora cicadina
CAAAGTAGCCCTTAAAAGGGCGGAAGTCTATAAAGCCAGCTGGCACAAAGGCTGCAGTGGTTAGGTCAATAATTGCCTTATCAGCATATGGGAACAAACGCCCATAGTCCACTCTGAGGCAATAGTGAATGGCGGAGCGAGGGAGGGCGAGAGGATGGGGGTGAGAGGGGTGGACGCGCGCCAGGTGGAGCGCTAAGTCCCGTGAGGGGACAAAACGGCTGGATGCAGTGGGCAAGCTGTTTGAGCCTGTCTGAACGCGCTTGCCCACAGGGCAGAAAACGCTAGGTGGGGGTGCACCGCTGCCCCACACTGGGGTGGCGGAGATGAGGACATTAAAGAATAGGTTTGGGCAGACAGCTGTGGGTAATTAAAACTTAAATCTAAAATCGCTTGAAAGTGACTTCAAGCGGTAAAAGAAAGCTTGTGGTTAAATACTTTATATGCAATAAATTCTACCTATAATTGACATCATCTCATTGAGACAATACACATTAGCTAATAAAGATCAGTTGTAAAATTTTCTCCTTTTTGCTAAAGGTAATTAATTCAGATTATACAGTTATGGTTTATCTTTATAGTCAGTGTAATTATAAAGCAGAAATACTTCCAAAGGCAATACATGTAAACTAAAGGATGTCGTTCTGTATCAAAAAACTTATATGGACTTCAATAATTATAAATAACTAGCCACTGTTCACTAGCCATATCTTTCCTTATATCAATGTATTAGACATGGTAGTTGAATTAAATGACACTATGCTCCTAATTCTTAGTTCATACAGATAGTTTATTATTAAATGCCTAATCAATTGGTTAAAAAATGTCTCTACAGTGAATTAGCAATAAACAACATTGTATAGAAAACTTTAAGCTTGAGCCTTGAGGTTTATAAATGCATTATAATTAAACAATTAAACACTTCTTCAGATATCCAATAGATCCAGCTTGTCCTAGTCATTTTAAAGATTACTGAAGGATAGTAGATTTTTTTAATAATTTACATTTGTTTATATTCAAATTGCTGTTTCTTGACTTAAATGGACCTGTAAGAGCCTAAACATTTTAATCATATATGGAATTGTTGAGAGTTATTTCTTGTTTCGCCTAGCCAAACCATTCTAACTCTTTATCCAAAGATAGAATGAAGATCTAAGAGTATAATTTTTGTTGACCTGAAAATAACTTGTGTTGAAGATCAAGGACAATATATATTGGCGCATTCTCAGAAATATAAAGATCAGAGTATAGAGATAAATAGCGTCAAAGGTACAAGGCGATAAATTAAAACTGCTCTAGTGCCATTATTAACTGAGTCTAAAACTTTTTCATTGTATCAAGACTTTTACCATATCTGTTAACTTAACTAAAAGTAAACCATATCTTATTGTTGCATTATAAAGTAAAGCTATATTTTTAGTTAACAATATCATCAGCAATTTAGTTAAAATCTTTAAAAAAAGATTCTTATTATAAAATAATCTCTATGACATCTGTCCCACTCGGACATATCTTAAAGAAAATCTAAGGTGTGTTTCTAAATTTTTCCCTTGAAGATTCCTCTAGTTATTCCAACTGAGTAATTTTTTTAGCACTTTTGTTCCCAACCCAAAAGGGGGAGCCGCCACGCATCGCCAACTGAGTACTTTAAGCTCATTAAATAATCAAAGTTAAGGGCTAAAAATTCTCCATAGGTGATGAATAACTCACCATATGTGTACACCTTTGTGCTCTTTATGTCACAACATTTTTGAGCTAGAAAATAAGTGAAATTAGTAAAATCATTACATTGCTTTATATCATACACATCCCTTCACCTTGACTCCAAGATCTCTTTATTTTTCATGAATTAACTTTATATCATTAAGAAACCCTAAAGATAACCTATTTTATATTCTATGCATAAAACTTAACGCTGAGTTCTACAAATTAGCAATGGTTTGGTTCCTATCAGAAAATTTTTGCCTTTTTAAGCTTTTAGATGATGAACTCACAGTTATTTTATCTGTCCTGATGGAGTTTCTTTATTTTGACAAGGACCTCTCTCTTTTTAAAGGCCAATTAATTATATAAAAACAAGTTTAAAACTTGAAAATGGAAGCAGGGTCGTATAGTTGTGTGCCCTTCTTAATTTATTTAAAGAGGCTTGTAAAAACGCTAAAATAAACTTTTAACTGACTTTATTCAAGTTTAATCTTAATCATGTTACCATTTTTTATCTTATTCTTAACTGACTTTAATCTTCTAGTTAAAGCATCCTTACCATTACGTTAGTTGAACCCAAACCCCCCACACAAAATTCATTTATAGATATGTAAAAAGTTTTTTTAATCATTTAGAAGGTAATTAAGTGTATTTTATAAAATAAAACCCAGTTATATACAGAATATATTATTTCTTACAAATAAGTGGAAATAAATCTGAGAAATCACTCATTTATGCATCCTGAACCTTTTTATTCACAAGATGATAAAGGTACTTGGCATCTGAAAATAATTTGTTTAAAAAGATTACTAAATTGTCAGAAAAATATCTCATGAAACTTTATCTTGCTAGAGTTTAGTAATTTACCACTTTAGAAACATTTTTATGAAAATTTCTTGTCATATTGAAGCAAACATAAACAATTATATATTAATTTAGTTAATTGTATAAAAGTATTTGGACCTGTTTTATGACTCTAATTTCAGGCAATACCTGACAACATGTGTTTTATTAAACCAGGCATAACATAACGCGATTTGCAATGCTATCTCTTCATCCTCTTTATTAAGTAAAATACAGCTCTAGAAGGGTGGTTTTAGACTGGTTTGTCAATGGTATTTTTAAGATTTCTCTAGTATATATTTTTTAATCTAAAGAACAAACAGAGGCTATCATAGCTTTCATAAACTATAGTAATTTAAACAGCATAACTTTATTAAGAGCACTCAAGGTCATTAGAATAGATGTTACATTATGTGGGTAAGCTTGAGTGCTCAGCTATAAACTTTATATATGAGTTTAGACATACCCACTTCAAGAAAAACCAGAAACGGTTGAATGTTTACAGTACTTACAAGGGTATCTATTAGTTTAGAAAATGTATTTTGTTTATAAACGCCCTTTCTTTTTCTAACAAGGTATTTAAATTTATTGCAGGGAAGGCTGACCATGGGATGGACACTTCTGAATATAACTCAGGAAAGACAAACCTAGTACCAGGGGAGGCACCCCAGAGAAGCGATGCTATATCTTGTTGCCAGCGGGAACGCCACTTATGGGGAGGGGGAGGGAACGTGTGAAGGGGCCGTAGCCACTATTGAGCACGTGTGGAGGAAGGGGTCTGATTTGATGAACCAGACTGGGAACTAGGAGGAGACCAGCTGTCGGCAACGCGGTGGGAGGTATTCAAACATCCACGCTTGAAATTGGTCCACCAAATGAGACCAGAATCTGTGGACAGCTTCTGGGAGGGTGGGGATGGAGCCAGCGATGGCATCTAAGACAATCGTGTGGATAGTCCACATGGCGATTGCAACCACCAGAGCATGGAGAGAGGGTGGAAGGGGGGAGGCCATTGATAAAGCAAACATATCTCTTGACAGACTGAAAAGATGCGTTTGATCCTGGCCCAGCAGACTTTGAACTACGCGCCATATCACTTTAAAGGTGGGGCACTTCTCCAGGCGGTGGAACAGCGTTCCATACTGGCCGCACACGACACAGGATGAGTGTAAAGCGTTAGAGCGCTCAGCTGTATGATACACCTGCCTCAGGCAGCGCCACACATGGGAGCGGACTTGAGGCTGCAACAGAGGATGGTGTGCGTATTTCCAGATAGTCTTTTGGGTCTCAGTGGAATAAGGGATGTCCATCATGTCCAGGTAGTCCACCCTGGATAGGACATGGGGTCGAATGGGGATCACGCCATCATGGATGGGTAGCCCCTGTACCTCTTGTGTGAATTGAGGAGAGGGGCGGCCTCTTTGGGTTGTATGTCCGCTAATACAAATTCTCCACTCTGCGCTTCGCATGGAGAGTAGGATTCGTTTGTAGTGGGTTTTAGTCCCGTGAGGACCTGTGGCTGATGTGTGTGATGCGAGGAATTCATCAGGGAGTGGGGGTTTGATGGATTGTTGAGGCCCAAGGCTCAGGAGAAGTTGGAGTGGGCCGCGCGGGACCAGTGTTGGGATGGGAGTGTAGGAGCGGTGACAGCCGCGATCCAGGTGCCCAGGATCTTGGCAGCATTGGCTTTGAAGTCCAGCAGGCCCATGCCACCTTGATGATGAGGGCCAAACATGACCTCTAGCCGTACTGGTGGAGGGCGGCCTGACCAAAGCCATCCTTGCAGCAAAGCATACAGGGATTTGAAGAAGCTTGGGGAGAAGGGGATGGCGTGGGCTCCAAACCAGACTTTGGCTAGGAGCATAGAGTTGGCAAGAACAACCCTGCCAGTGAGGGTAGTAGGGTGGGCTCTGAGAGAGGCGATTCGCTTCGTCATGTTATCCAGTATATGGCACTCCATTACTGCTGACGCATATCTGCCTGCCTCCATCCACATGCCCAGATGGCGCACCGGTCCTATGGTAGGACGTGGCATGAAGGGGAGCAACAGTGGAGCGGTGTGTGTTGAGTTAGTAAGGCGTGGACGTGGGCGAGCAGATGGGCTGGGTTAGGAACTAATTGCTGGGGCCCAGCAGTTCTGAAACTGACCAAGGAGGATGATTTCGGTTTTAGAGGCGTTCAGTGCCGCGTTGCTTACACGGGAATATTCCTGGATGAGGGCTTCAAGCGCGCGTGCATCTTTGTTATTAGACACCCCCACCACGCAGTCATCTGCAAATGCCATCATCTTGACTGGGGTTTGGCCTGGAACATGGACCCCAGTGAGTTGGGCATTCACATTTCGCAGTAGTGGGTCAAGGCTGAAGTTGTATAAGAGTGGGCTGAGGGGGTCCCCTTGTTGCAAGCCCCTTTGAGGGCGGACTACTTCCGTTAGGAAGCCTGGGCCACGCACTGCCATTGTTGCAGATTCCATGAGCAGCATCACCCAGTTGATGAAGTGAGGGGGTAGGCGGAATTGATGGAGGCAGGCCCTTAGGTATTCCCAGTTTACTCTATCATAGGCCTTTTGTTGGTCCAAGAATACCAGTGCCCCAGAGGCTGTGGATTGACATGCATTAGCCACGGAGTGCACGTTATCCTAAATCGACCTTCTGGGGATGAAACCAAATTGTTCTGGGGAGATGGTGGCAGATGCTACAGTCCCTAAACGGTTAGCCATGATTTTTGTTAAAATTTTGGTGTCTGTGTTTGTTGGAGAAATGGGGCGCCAGTTGGCTAAGTCAAGCTTATCCCCTTTCTTGAAGAGTGTGACTGTAAAGGCCTCATGTCCTCCTGGTAGAAGGCGCGTTTCCAACAGGCTTTGGTTAAGTGAGGCTAGCAGCAATGGGGATATATATTTGAAATATTTTCTGTAGAACTCATATGGAATGTCATCTGGGCCTTGGCATTTTTGGTTAGGTGCACTGTGAATGGCTGTCCATAATTCATTTGGAGTAATTAAATTCATTATTTCTGGGTATCGGAAAATGGTGCGGATATGAGCTCAGTTGAGAAATTCCGCCATTTCAGTTGGCTGAATTGGTTCAGCTCGGTATAACTCAGAGTAATAATTTTGTATTTTGATTGCTACTTCTGCCAGTGTGTCCACAATGGAATTATCCAATCTTCACACCTGTGTGCAGGCCACGCTCTGGTGTGGTGCAAAAGTTTTTAAAGAAGTATGCGATGCACTTGTCGCCTTTAGTGATGCGTGTAGCCCTGTATTAGACACAAACCTGATGTTTGTGTTGCCTTTTGAGTGCGTTGAGGTGGGCAGCTGCTTCCGCCCACTTCTGGCCCCATGCAGGGCTGTATCCTGTGGCTGGGATGTTGGACTCCAAGTGGGCCAATTCTGCCAGAGTGCATGAGATAACCGCTGATGTGGCTCATGAGCGTCTGGAGGAGAGATGGCAATAGTGGCGGATGGTGTCCTCTTTGAAAGTTGCCCATGTGGAAATGGGGTCCGCGCAATATGGTGCAACAAACGATTTTGCCAAAGTTGCCTCTTCCACCCACGTGGAAAATCCTGGTGACACGAGCTCGGGGGGGGCAGATTTTGCACCAATGTGGGGCCTTTGCAACTGTGATGGGTAAGTGGTAGGTTATTGAGACCAGTCAGTGGTCAGAGAATTCCATTTTCGTTGTTTTGAAGTGGGATATGTGGGGTTGGAATTTCGCTGGCGTTAGAATAAGGTCGATGTGGGTCATGGACCTTAATTGGCCATTGTAGACATGGGGATGTGTCATGTTTTTGAGAAGTGGGTCATGTCATGGCAGCGCATCCATTAACCCAAGGGTGGCTTTTAGAACGCGTAGTTCTACATGACCCTGTGGGGCGTGGGGTGAGGGAGGCCACCGGTCTGTTGGCGAGGTTAGCCAACTGTTCATGTCGCCAACTAGGAAAGAATCAGGGGGTAGCGGGAGGGATTTGACCAATGAGAAAAATTCCAGATGCTTGTGTGCACTGTTTGGGGCATAGATGTTGATGATTGTGTGTGCAACGTCAGCCCACGAGAAGGTGATGATGAGCACTTGGCCATTTAGGAATGTTTCTGAGGATTTGAATTTGAAAAAATTATTTTTCTGAATTAGCACCCCACAGTGCTTCAACCAAAAGGATAAGGATGGGAGGAGCATTGTTTTCCAAGCTTCCTCGGAACCTCATGGACAGTGGGACTCCTGGATGGCCAGGATATCCACGGGTAAATTGTGTTGTAAAAAACTCAGTTTCCTAGCCTGGGATGGGGAGGCCTTGAGTCCAGTGATATTCAAAGTCCCTAGAGTGAAGGTTTCCCCATCGCACCTTAGGTGCGAGGGGGTGGGCCCCAGGACCCACCAGCCTCTTCAAGGTCCCCACGGGCTTTCACAGCAGCGCGTGTGTTAGCAGCAACACTATCAGGGTTTTTGTTAATTTTTGCGGAAAGAGTCACGTTGGCTTTGGCCTTCACTTTTTGTTTTCCCGACGTTGGACAAATTTTATGCAGTGCAGATGAGTTTAGTGCACCATCGAGTGGGTCAAATAAATTTTTTTTTCAGTTGGGATAGGTCCCAAGTCAGTTTTGACTGAAGCTTGGGTGCAGCGATTGGGTGAGATTGAATCTCCCATTGGATCCTCAGATTGAGTGGCCCACTTGGCATGGGCTTCCCAATTTGATTGGATGATGGATTCCTGAGTTGCTTCTGCCGCGAAGGTCTCCATGTCCTCCTGGCGTTGTGAGTGTGGGATGGCGGTGGTGGCCTTAGCCGCTTCCTTGGCTGCAGCCCTACAGGCCTGCTTGGCCTTCTTCCGCTCCTGCGGGGAGATGGGATTTACCAATAGGTAGCAGGCTTGTGCTCTTCATGGGAAAACCTCCTTGGTGCTTGCAGTTGGTTTGTAGTGCACCTCTCCGCTGGCCATGGCTGCCGAGGGGTGCTCTTGGAATGTGACGCCCTCCTTGATGGGGCATGCATGCGCCATATGGCCAAATGCATCACAGTGGGTGCAAATGGGGGGCGCTGTCCACAGTTACCTGGAATGGGTGGGTGGTATGCCCTGCGATATCAATAAAAGTGGAGTGCGGGATCTGGGTTAGGTCCTTCGCGATCTCCTCAGTTGGGGTCAGAACTGCAATGGCTTTGCCAGTGCACAGGTGTGGCATCAGTGTGAAGCGTTGCATTTTGAAAGATTGTATTTTGCCATATACGGCGAGACCATCTTTCAGGTGTTGCTCCAAAATGTCACATTTTACCATAGTAGGCAGGAAGTCAAACATGAGAAAAATTTGGTTCGATTTTGTCCATCTAGTGTGTTTGGTTTTGACGACCTGTTGCCCTTTGGGGAGGTCGACCACTATGCACACTGCTGCAGCCTCGTCTGCTGCTATTTTGCTTTCAAAACCTAGGTCCAGCCAACCGCACAACATATAGTGAGGTGCAACGTACACCGCGGTCAGGAAAATTTTGTGTACATTTTCACAAAATTCTTCCCACAAGGCCATTTTTTGGATGTCCAGATACACCCGGACTCTGAATTCCACCAAAAAAAGTGGCTGGGAGTGTGGCGTGTTGATGTACTGGTTTCATTGTGCTTGCCACGCGAGTATCTCCAGGGAAATTGTGACCGCCAGTTTTTTGATATTTTTGTCAATTCTGCTGGATTCTCTGGGGCTTTTCAAATGTTGGAGGCCGCGGGCCTTCCGCCTGCTCCTCTTACCCTGCTTGCCCAACTGCTCCCTGACATGGGCGCAGACTAATCTCCTCTGTGAGATTATCAAACTAGATTTAGTCTTGAATTATATAGGTTGCAAAAGTGTTTGCAATGAGAAAGAAAAGTCAATCCTAACAACAAGGTATTTAGTCTGTCCTAAATGACTTTATGGGATACTGTGTAATAACATTGATAGATGCATTGTGCTTTTTCATAAGTATTAGATCACGATCAACATCAAGTAGCCTAAAAATCTCTTAGTAAGGACAGCTTAACTATTAAATTGATAAAATAAAGTTTTTTTAGACTTAAGTATATTACATTGACGTATAACTTTGCAAGGGCATACAATTGCTCAGTAAATAGATTTGGCAACTATGTTTTGTCAACATTTACCATAATTAATTACCTGCAAAAACTATTAGGGATTTTTAATATCCATGAGTAACTCAATCAAAGGTTCAGAAATAGCAACATCTTACTATATTTCATCAGAAAGGAAGAAACTTATGCTTGAAAACTGAATGTAACGTAGCTTAATAAATGTGCAGCATATTCTTTTGTTAAACCATTTCCTAGAGAAAGACTATATTTGTCATGATTTTAAGTCACCACTCTTGCTTTAATATTTAAAACAGTCGTGGTTTTGTTGCTTTATAGAAAGAGTGGACTGCATTTACTTTTTTCTTACTCTTGAAGTATTTTTCTTATATAACAAGACTTCTAATCAAAAACTATGAAATTTGTGCTGTACTAAGGTACAAATAATTGCTGTAACAATCTAAATGGATACAATGATATTTACTATCCACATTAAATTTTAAAATAATACTGCTATACTACCTCTCACCCAAAACATATCCTCACTAACAACAATAGCTGAAATTTCCCTATGGCTGTTCACTAAGTTTTTTTAAAAAATATTACCATGAATTTTGGTCCTTTCTAAAAAAGCTCAAAGTTCCACATGATCTTACTATTTTTGACTTTCACAAAAACATTTTTCATAAAAATCTAAATATATAATTTTACATATTTTATATTCCAGTTTCTAATAAGGCAGAATAATTAACTATCATATTAGCTTCTGTGAGAATCCTAGTGTATTGATTCATCACTAGGGAGAAAAGCACAATGGCAATAGTTTAAATCAGTTAAAAAGGAAAACATGCTTTATCTATCTGAATGATAAAACTCTTTTATGCTGAGGAGGGACGTGCTCTCAATTAGAGTATTAATATCTGTTGATATCAAACATTCCTTATTCCTTGATGGAACACTATGCTTAGTTCAAGACTGGAAGAAATACTTTGTACTCATTAAGAGAGTTTTATATTTGATTAAATTCTTTGTATCTTTAAATAATGAGTGTCTCAAATAATTCATATGCGGTCATTTCCATAATTTGACTTCATTCTTGCCCTTAGTTTGATTTATATAAGAGCTGAATCTAAATCTAATAACACAACAGTACCTCCTTCAATATCTTGCCAATAGGGTACGTAGCTCTAGAGGAATCTCCCATAGACTCAATTAACAGAAGTCCCAGTCTTGACAGAGGCATTGAAATATTCAGGGCCACTTCAGTATTTCACTTGATAGGGGCTAGACATTAATACATCAAGTTTATGTAATCTCCTGACAGTTCATTGAAAATTTTTACCTAATCTCCCAATTGGTATTCAGGCATAAAAGTTGACTTGGCATTAGCCTGATCAGGTTCTCTTCTGGCTGTAGTTCCTAGAGAGCTAGATATCAGATCCTGAAATCTAAAAAATCATTTTCTTCCAGAATCTTTATGTATATATTAAAGGTTTCAGATGTAGACTTTTTCAAAAAAGGATTGGACTATAGAAGGTAACACTGTTCTCTACCATTAGGGTCTTGAATGGGGACATCCTAATACTTTATTGATAACTCACCCAGTAAACCATTAGAGCCCTGAGGGAAATACTCATCCATTGAGTCAGTTCATTTTGAGCCATTCTTGCAGAGGCCAGAAATGGGGTGCCATTAACTAGGTTTATGTCACCATTAGTGGAAGGGTGATAGGGGTCATAGAGGATATGTAAGTCCAATTAATAATCAAGTTTGGTCAAAACATGGGAAATAAAACTTATTATATTGGCATACAGGAGGACTTCTGAGCTGCAATTCCAGGTGAAAATCTGGTTGAGTATAAATTAATCAATAGTATTATCTGTGGCGCAGAATACTGATATGGCCTCAGTCCAATTTGTAAAATGATTAATAGCTAGGATAAAATATAGTAAGGAATGTATATAGTGGTAGGCAGAGGGCTAATGATGTCATTACTGGCGTTGGCTAAGGAAGAGGTCAAAAAATCACTTGAAACAAGTAATTTAGGTTAGAAAGGCCTTGGTTAGCGCAAACAAGGCAGGATGAAAGGACATCCTAAATATAATAGAGCGTTCCTTCTCAGTACCTTGGTTCTCTAAGCCACTAGTAGATTCTGGTGAGCACCAAACCCACATTGGTATGCACCCCATAACGGTTGAGGTTTTAGCCAAGGGGAAAACATAAGGTAACCAAGCCATTCCAACTTGGTTATAGAGCAGCCCATCCTAATTTGGGTATGATACATCATTTGCCTTATCTATTATTGACTTTATGGGGCTTCTTGATCCCAGGTCTCAAGTCTTCCTATCAATTATTATGTTTAATTTCATTAAGCATATAAAGTAAGTGCCATTAAGCGAGATGACATATTAGCATTCTAGTGGGTAGCCTCTATCCAAATGCACTATAGAAAAATCGTAGTTTAGCAAGTTGAGGGCCAATATCACAAGTCACTCATTGGGATCCTTCATCTGATCAATTACTACTATGATGAATGATACGTAAAAATCGTGAAGTATTTCTCATATATAGGGGTGTAAATGCTTAGTGGCAAAAGCACAGCTAAGCACACCTGTTCCATTATGCTATAGTTACCTTTCGCCTTAGCCAGAGTATTACTAGAAAAAGTAATAGTGAGGTGATTTAATCAGAGTTGATTTTGAGCAGTATAGCTCTGACTGCAACATTGCTGGTGTTTATAAACAAGTAGAAAAGTTTCTCAAATTCATGATGAATTAACACGGGAGCATTCATTAAAGCATGGGACCATCTAGTACTAAAAAAAGCATTCATTAAAGCATCCCTCAGGGTGTTAAAAGCTTGTCATAGAGATGCCTTGCTTTGGAATGAGACCTCTTTATGGAGTAGATAAACCTTGGTCACAGATATCTCAGCAAAATATAACAAAATATTGATAGTAAAAAACTATCATTAAAAGGAGACTCACGTCATGTAAGATATTTGTTCAAGAAATCTCCTGGATTGCAACAATCTTGTCAGGTAGCAGAGAAATTCCTTCACATGTAAATCTATGGCCTGAAATTCCATCTCACTCTTGAAAAATTGCACTTGCCAATCTCAGCTTTTCTGGAATCTTCCCTCATCCAATTAAAGACGTCTTATAAGTGATGTAGATGCTCATTGAAAACTCGGAAGAGTACAGTAACATTGTCAATATAAACTAATACACAAGATATTTTTAAGAACCTAAGCATACTATCCTTGGTACACTGAAATTTCTCAGGGTCATTACACAACCCCTGGGCATTAGTGTCAGCTCTTATGCCTTTGCTTGTATATATGCGCATTTTCTCTTTTTGCTATGGTGCCAATTCTATCTGAAAATATTTGCTGGATAAACATATAGTCAAGAAAAACTGAGACCAGGCTAGTTTTAGAGAGAGTCATCAAAGTAAGGCAGAGGGTAGCTATCTTCCTGGATGATTGCATTAAGTCACCTGTAATCCATCATGATGTAATGACCACCATCTTTCAAATAGACCATCAAATTAGGAGAAGCCCATAGGCTCCGAGAAGAATTCAAATAAACCTCTTAATAATTGTTTCATTCCTTGAACAATTGGGATTCTTTGAACTTGGACTCACAGTAAGGCAGGCCTGGATAGGCTGATAATTGCCGTTTGCATCTTGTGCTGGACCTTTTCCATTACCTCAAAGTCATCAGTGCCCTTTTTTTAAAATATTTTCATATCTATAAATCAGAGGCTCCGTCAGTTGATGTTGTTTACTAGTAAGTAAATCACTAATTGTTGCCTCCATTAGGCTTTGAAGGAGGTTCATCAAGTCCTAGTCTGGACAGTGGTCCACAGACTGAGATGAACCAACTTAATCATTTAGTAAGGTGTGGACATAAGCTATTGGGTGGTTACAAGTCATTAACATAGGTTGATTTTTGAAATTGGCTACCAGTATGATAAGGCCCTTGATACACAGGGTCAAGAATGCCCAAACAATACAGAGGTCATGTATTAATAGATTGAGTTCTCTGTAATATCCAACAATTAGTCAAAGGTATAGTACCTTGTATCCCTGTTGACGCTAATTTCTAAAACTTTGGGGGGGGGGGGATGACGGCCTTATTTACATGAGAAATGGACACT
This sequence comes from Massospora cicadina, assembly GCA_022478985.1. Lineage (NCBI taxonomy): Eukaryota > Fungi > Entomophthoromycota > Entomophthoromycetes > Entomophthorales > Entomophthoraceae > Massospora > Massospora cicadina. The sequence continues at coordinate 12,751 of JAKSZP010010560.1, forward strand.
TCCTTAAGAGCATCAACGGTAGAAGGAGGTAGCATAACATTAGGTTTCTTTACTCAAGATTCCAGTTATTTAATGAACTTAAGCTGTTCTGGCAAACAACTTTGTGTTTTCTCGTTCCTTTTATTTATGCAGAAACTAGATGATGGGTGAAATGCAATGCCCCAGTATGGAGTCTTAAAGGTCTATAAAAACTCCTAGTTTTGAATCTGAATGAGTTTGCATGCCAAGAAGTAAATCATAGGTATTATATTAGGATATTCATGGGGCTAATGCAACTAGAGATCTAAATCAATTAGATAACAATGAGTAAGCGCCAAGAGATCTGGTTTGCAAGGATCCCGCTGTGACACATTAAAGTATGATTACAATCAGTAGTTGCCATAATTGTTTTATAAAGTAAAAGGAATTGATGTTAATGGGAGAATTAGTGTTGATATCTAGGACTCTAACTTTATGCAAGGCTAAGGTAAAACATTGGGGAAAACTGTGCTTCTCGTCAGCTCAGCAAAGTTAAGCCCCAAATGGCACTGTCAGTACCATTATGGGGACTAAATGGGAATACAGTGAAAAGTTAAAAAAAGGTAGTTGTCCTGGCAGGGTAATTCCTGTTTCCACCTAGTGCGGGTTTTATTCAATACAAGTTTGAAAACTGTACGGGCTAGAAAAATTCTCGTTGTGGTATATTTGTCCCAAGATCAACCCACCTTGAATACATTTATGCAAGGCTACTTCTACTCAAGTAACATTGGAGGTAAAGTGAGGGATAAATTATATGGGTATAGGAACTTTATACCTTTTGAGGAAATCAGGGGCTACCCAAGAATAATAAGAAAAAAGGCAAACATTATTTAACCAAAATATTGGTATGTTTTAAAACTTTGATAGGCCCATATTATCCGGCTTAATTGATTATAATATATCTGCACGTCCACTAGGGAATGTATCCCACTAGTGGATGTGGGAGTTATTAATTATATAGGATAACTATTGTTCTGAGAAATATTCCTAGCGAATATTTAGTATTAAACAAGTTTTTGATCTGTTGGATTGCTAATGTTTTGTTGGGGATGATCCATGACAATAAACAAGTATCTAGGGTGTCAAAATTTACAAATTAATAGTTTAATTAACTTGTATGAGTTAATCTGGTTTTGTTGGTGATTAAATAAGGGTTTATGAGTTTCTAGGCAAGTGATGCTGCCTGTGATAAGAAACTTGTTAGTTAACATTTTATGGATTGCAACCTGCTGTTTATGGTTAAAGTCCCATCAAATAAACATATTGTTAACCTAACAAGGGTGACACGTTGATGTTGAGCAAAGGCGTTAAGACATTATTCATTTTAGCCCAGAAGATCAAATTGATAGTCAGTGGTGGAACATGACTAAACTGATGAGGAAGAAAATTGTTTGGAGTGCCCCTAGAGGGGAAATCCATTAGTGACAGCTGCCATTACCAATTGGGATGCCAACAGAAGAATTAGGTGCCGAAATCCCTTATAAATCCCCTTTCATTTTTCTAAATAAAGCAGATATTTACAGATAGAAAGATACTTTCAAATTAAGTACTTTGTTAAACTAGACTGTCATATTTTACTCTTGAGACTGGAGTTTGGAAGGATAAGATTCTTTGTCTAATTTAATGTTATCTCTGCGGACTCTATGTGATGAGAGAGAAGAAGAAACACTTAACCTAGGATTAGGTTAAGTTCTATCAGAAGAGGGAAGAAGTCCCTGCCAATATTCCAAAAGAACATTCAAGATTATGAAAAGATTTAGTTTAGCGTTGGACCTAATAATCATCTTGGCTATAAGAAATGCAACTGGCGTAATAGTCTTCATACTATTACTACCCTATTCAATTAATTACTAACAATTTATAAAATGCACATAAAAGAGACCTGTGCAGTAAACAAGGGAGCTGAAGAGAGCTACATTCTATAAAGTTTATACAGCTATAATATTTTAAAAGATGTCAAACCCATCTGGCGCAGATACAATAAAAATTCAGGAGGTAAATGATCTGAGGAAGTTGTTGAGGCATAGATCTAGCAGTGTAGGGAGCCTTGCGCCTTTAGCTAACCCTCTTTTTCTACATTGTAAGATTTCTTCTTCTTTAATTGACTTTCCTGATGATTGTAAAGCTCATAATGAGGACATGGATTATGTTTGTATTGAGATTTCATATTTTCCATCAGCGTGGATATGGGGTTGCAATCCTTTATTGGGTGAGTTTTGATATTCTTTAAAATCTTAGCATTCCATAATATCCTCCTTGGCTTCAAAGATCTAAAGTACTTCTTGATTCTTTGGATTTAAAGCACAAGGGTGCCTTGGTTGGAAAATGACATCATAATTGGGACCAACTTTAAGGACAAAGCAGCATTTCAGTAGGTCAGGAAGTGAAGTTTGAAGGCCTCCCTGACCTCAAGCATACCATAGATCAATGTTGTATTAAGGCGAAGTATGCCAAATTTGGTCCTAAGGATGCAAGAAACGTTCAGCCCTTTATAACAGCAAGAACATTAAATGAATGAGATTTGCAATGGACAAAATTGGTTCACTTCAGTTTTTAGGTGAACGGGGTCTCAAAACCTGTTCAGTTTTTGAAATTTCCAGCTCAGGTCGTCTGCTCCTACAATCAATTACCTGAGTTTGGTTGTTTACCAAGTAAAATTTATTTTCCATTGGAAGTGTGTGACTATAGGTGCGCATTGGCCTATACCTGCTTCCTTCAATTGATTTTTTTCCTAAATTACCTTAAATTTCTCATGTTGAGACCAATATCTCCCTTTGGTTGACTTCCCTCATAATAAACCCCTTTGCTAGTACACCTTTTTTATATTTATGTTATCTTGGACGATCTTATGTGCAGACTTCGTTGAGAATGTCTCAGAAATTTTTCAGAAAAACAACTATGGGCTCTGCTAGTTGGCAGGCCAACCAGTATGAAGACTGGTCAGCCCTTGCCGTTTTACCTTAGGCATTGGCCAGCAGCGCCGGCTAACCCCTTGCCATGTCGCCTGCGCCATTTGGGGATCCCCTAGCCTAAACTCCAACCAATGAAATAAATACAAACTTATAAACAAAGGTAGAATAGGCAAAAGGAGATATTTATTGAGAAGGAAGCCACAGGTATTTATACTATTTACAGAAGGGTTACTGCGCCCATCGCTGACTATTGACTCTTCCACTGGTTCTTCCAAGAAGCTACTCTTCCTTTTCTACTACATTATTCTCTTCCCTGGCGTTGACCCTCTCACTCCATCCTTCCCGATGTCTGAATTCGTTTTGGCTCATCCTTGGCCTTAAGTTTTTGGGAGCCATATAAATAATTAATATAAATAAATGTTGAATTTGGGCTCAACTTTCAAGTGTATACTAATGTGCTGGAAACAACTTCAGTTGCTTGCTTTGACTCAGAATATCTCAGCATCTTGCCAACATTCTTCTCATCTTATCTTAATTATTTGATTACAATAAGATGAGGCACCAAAAACAACTTTGGCCACCTCAAACTGATAATTGTTGGATCTGCCAAAATCAGATTATCAGTACAGGCAGCATATTCATAGATGAACAATTGAAGCAAATACATCGGCTTTCCACTGGAAAATCTCAACAATCCACAAATGGCAGTTGGCGTCAAACACTGATTCTGCTGACTAATACTAATTGGATCATCCTTGACTATTAGTTGCTGGTGATCGTTATACTAATTCAGGGCCACCAATTGGCCCCACTCAAACCTATTTCCAAACTCGGCGGAATACTATTTCAGCTCAACCCAAATTGGGGAGCAACTAAACAGCAATCACATTAAATCATATGAATTTAGTCAATGAGCCATTCCACTGGGATTGGCCATATCGTCCCAAATAACGTTAAATCATTGGGGGATTCCATCTGGTTATAATTCTGACAGCAATATTAACCATTTAATTTTTAACTACAGAAATTTATCCACCCATGTACTGTTGGGCCACCCAGGTTCCCTTCATCCTAGGGCGCCTATACCTTACCACAATTTGCAACGTGTTGCTTTTTTGGTTACTCTCTCTAATGATAATCATACTTGACCTAAGTTATTCTAAGTCAAGCGCCCTCTTCTGAGCTCTAATAACTTTTGTGCTAATGACTAGTTCCCTGGCGTTGGCCCTGTGCACCCTGCACTACCAAGCTGGAAACAGGAGAAACTTTGACATCCTCATTACATTAGTCAAACAACACTTAATTTATGTGCATGAACATTTTCTGTGTGGAACTTCATGAAGTGCAAAAAGTGTGCACCAGATGGCGGCCAAAGCCATGGTGGGTCCCATCACTGTTTTTGCATTTTTCCTAGTATTGGAGCGGTCTTGCGTTATTCTCGCTACTTCTGAATTGGGTACTCACCCTTCATGCCCGTACCTGGTGGATATGGTCACTTCACAATATGAGAGTCATGATTCCCTGACTTTACTCCAAATTAAATAAAACTAACACAACAAAATAGTTTTCCTTTGTTACCACATTTGGATGGTGTATGCGGGTTCATTGAAAAAGGGCCTGATGGTGTTGGCCTTGGATAATGTCATACAACCCATTGTCAAAATGGGGTTAGGGTCATTCATGACCCTAAACGGGTTTTATAATGAAGTTTTCACAAATACTAAAGAGCTATGTCTCTTCCCATATGGATCAGATTTGGACTCCATTCCAGTATATGAAATAGTCCCTGGGAGCCCCGCTTGTCCCTTTACCATGATCCGCCAAACCCAGGAAGTGGAAAAGGAGCTATAATTACAATAAGAAAACGTTTATGCAGTTGCTGAAGATATGTGGTATATGTGGCCTCAGTAGTAAGAGTAACCATATATTCCTCTCTATATTTTTGATGCAAAAACGCACCCTGGGGGTGTGTACATCCCTGAAGCAGAGTTTATGGGAAGTGTTGGCGTTTTATGCTTTAACTAAAAATCATTAAGGTTATTTCTTACTGACTGCTACCCTTTCATCCCCTATAGGTAAAATCAGCACCACTATTTTGGTGGATACTGGAGTCTCTGAGAAATTTTTGGACCAAAACCTAGCCGACTACCTTGAGCTGAGTTATGTAACAGGTGGTATGGCTAGAGGAGGGGCTTCTCAAGGTATTCCCACGTTGATTTTAGGGTTAGTGGATGTTCAAATGGGCACAAATCATTTTTAAAACTGCTTCCAGGCTAATAAAAACCTCTTGTACCCTATGTTTTTTGGTTTATAGTGGTGAAGAAAGTTTGACGTCAGGACTAAAGTGAAAAAAATACCCTATCCCTAACTTTTAAGAATGGTCACAAGATGATTGTTCCTTTAGCCAAAGCCAACTTCATAGAGAATATGTCATGGAAATGGCAGAAGAGTTTTGACCAGCCTGCTAGTCAGGGTGCGTAAGCATCCAGAAAGCAAGCCAGAATGCCAGAGGCATTGCCAACCATACGACTTGATATGGAGCTGGGAAATAGGATACCACAAAATGGTGGCAGAATGTCAGGGTTAGGAGTATCCCAACAGCAAACTACACTGAATAGATTTCGGACCCAGGGGTTTTGTTAACAGGGGTGGAAACTACTGGTATAGTTACTGCGAGATTCTTGATTGTTAAGACCATTTCGTTGGGGGTAAAAGAGAGGTGAATCTTCTCTTGTAGTTGGTGAACATAGGGCCATAAAATCCCTGTATATTGCTGCCGAAAGGTCATGAGAACTGGGTTGTAGAGCCAAAAATTTTGGACTTTTTGAGCCAAATTGGCAATAGAGGGAATCATAGTAACCAAGAGAATTGGTAAGGCCCACCCAGAGTGCGGAGCGGTGGACCACCAGGCAAACACCATATATAATGTGGTTGAAAGGAGGGAGATAAAAATTTGGGGTTTTTCAATAAAATTTTTATTTGGGAAATAAAGTAAGAAAAATAAACCAATAATCTTCTCAGTGCCTTGCAACTGATTAAAAAGTGGTTCATTGGTGAAAACGTGGTCGGGATCCACAAATTTGGCCTAACCAGCAAATTGGATGGTAAAGGGGGTTTATTCTTTGGGAACTGTCATTGCAAAATTTGGCGGCGGGCCAAGTCTAAGTCAGTTCAACCTCAAATGTCTAGACCAGGGGTCAATTACATATCTGATGGTTAGCACGACGGCGTTTGACCTGATGAGTGATGGGAATCCCCCAAGGCCATCCAATATAGGTATGGGACCATTTGGTTGGGTTTGGGTTTGGGATGGCCAACCCACCTGCGCTCGGTCAATTAACCATTTTTTTGATTGTTAGAGGCCCTTTGGGCGCAACGCCTGAATTACTATCAGAGGGTTTCAAACTCTCAGCGATGGCACCCAATATTCGTTCTACTGATTTTGGGGTTGAATCAGAACTGTCAGGCGATCCGGCTGATGTTTCATTCTTCATGCTTTTACAACCATTCAAATTTTGGCCATCAGCCCAATTGCCACCCGAATTAGATATGACTGATTTCAGTTCAATAATCTCAGCACAGATTTCACTGATTCCCCATAACAGTTCTGCCAAGGTGAGTGAGGAAATCAGGGGTGGGATCTAAAGCGGGTGAGCTGTCACCCATCACTTGTCAACTATGTGGGCAAGATCGCCTTGGGTGATGAGGGGTTCTTCCATCCTCTTCAGTGTTTTCTTACTTGGGAACGGAAAGATAGCTTGATCAAGAGCCAAAGGACACTCCCTGAGACTTACATTGCCCTTTTCTTTTCCCAAAGGGATGGCCCCCACTAGGAAACTGCACCAGAGCCACGTTCTTATGCGCTTTAGGTAACTTGATAGCCATAATTGTCATAGCCTTCTGCGGCGGGCGGGGAGCCTCAGGGTGGGATGTGTGGAAAGCGTCAAGGGTCCATACAATTTGCGCAATTGTGCACCTTGACCCAACTGTTTTCATAAGCTGGATATCCTTTCCAGGCCACAAGGTATAGGACTGATTGTCGCGACTTCTGAGATGCCAGGATGGCCTCCACTTCAGCTTCCTCCTCATTGTTGATGACAATTGGTTCTGGACTGTGGGAATCACACCCTTGAAAGGCGACAGCTGGGATACATGGAAAACTGGGTGTTGCTTCCAATGCGCGGGAAGCTTCAATAAAAACGCCCCATTACCCAATACCTCCTCTACTAAGTGGGGACCTGAACGCTTGCTGGCAAATTTGCGGGAAGTGGTTTGGATTTGCAAATGGTGGGTATCGAGCATGACATAAGAACCCACCTTAAAGTCATGACCTGGAAGGTGCTTGCAATCCGCGAATCACTTATAGTCATCAATGGCTTTAGTAAGGTGTTCCCTCACTAAAGCTTGGGTCAATCAAATATGGCCAGCATGATCTGCGGCAGCTTGCACTTCTGGTCGCAAGCAAGCCCTGACTGAAAATGATGGGTTATAACCCAATGTTGCTTTGTATGGTGAGAAACCTGTGGAAGCGTGAGTCCCATTATTATATGCAAATTGGGAAAGAGGCAGGTCATCAGCCCAGGTATCTTGTGCTGCTACCGCATAACAACTCAGGTACTGTTCGAGAACTTGATTAACCCTCTCAGTCTGGCCGTCAGACTGGGGATGATATGCCGTGGATTGACAGGGGGTTATCTTAAGGATCGACAAGAGTTCGCTCCAAAACTGGGTACCCCTGTCACTAACGATTTCCTGGGGAAGGCCAAACATTGAAAACACATGGCGAACAAATAGATGCGCCATTTCTTCCAACGTGATCACAGAAGTACAAGGAATGAACAGGGAAAATTTAGTAAAGTGATCTACCACCACCATTACCACTGTGAAACCATTGTAGCAGGGGAGTTAAACAATGAAATTAATGGACATGGAGGTCCATGGACCTTCCGCCTGTTGTAAAGGGTGCAGGAGGCCATTTTTTTTGGAATGATCCAACTTGGCCCTAGCACAAGTAACACAATCGCCGAATCCAAGTTGGAACCTCTTTGGTCAGTCCTGTCCAATTAAAGGTTCGCTTGATCAGATCGATGCATTTCTTGTTACCAGGGTGTCCAACTGCGGGGGGATCATGGTGTGCACAGAATACGTTCAAGTGGAAGGAGGGAGGCACCCAAACATGAGAACGAAAGTAGAAGAGAACATCTTCTAAAGAATATAGGGAGTGTTTGGGGCTTGAGTGAGTCAATTTTTCAATCAACTTTACGCCCTCAGGGCAGGCCATTTAACCAGCTAACATTTGGGCTAATAATGGATCGTCAGGCGACAACTTGGTGGAGGAAACAATGGAGGGAGCAATCAATAGGATTTGAGTATCAGGAATCACAGTAACGAGATCCTCTTCCTCAGTCTCCGAGGGGCAGTGAGTGGGACTACAGCTTAGGAAATTGGGAAGGACATTTAGTGCACCCTTGACGAATTCATATTTGAAGTTGAAACTGCACAGGTCCTGATAGGTTCAGGCTTGCCGGTGTGCCAATTTTTGGGGTCTACAAAAATACAAGAGAGCTTAGTGATCTGTGTTAACTGTTAACTCATGATGAGCACCTTGCAACAGGTACTGCCAATGAGTTAGTGCCCATGCAACAGCGGTCAGTTCCTTGTCATAGATGGCCCAGGACTGCTCCGTAGTGGTGAGTTTTCAGGAGAAATAAGCGACCAGATGTTTGAGACCATCGTGGTCCTGAAGCAGCACTGCACCCACAGCTACCAACGAAGAATCACATGCAATGATACACGGTTTGGTGGGATTGGCATGTTTCAAAATGGGAGGAGACATGAACACTTCTTTAATCACTTTGAACGCCTGCTTGCATTTGGGGGTCCAACAAAAGGGTACGTTTTTCCCTGTGAGGGGATGGAGCGTGGGCGGCCAACTGGGAAAGTGTGGGGGAAAATTTCTTTAGGAAAATGATAGTGCCCAAGAAACTTTGAAGCTGCTTCTGTGTAGTTGGGGTTGGCCATTCTCGGTTTGCATCTAATTTGTTGGGGGGGATGGCGACACCTTATTTAAGTACCAAGTTTCCGAGAAATGTAACCTCTTCCTTGTAAAACTTGCATTTGGAAGCTTTATGGAACAAGCCTGCTTTGTGCAAAGCAACCACCACTGCTTCTAAGTTGATAGCATGTTGCTCGGGAGTTTGGGAATGGACTAGGATATCATCAATATAAGCAATAGCGCAGGAAAACTGGAGATCCCCTAACACATTGTTGATCATTTGTTGAAACGTAGTGGGAGCATTTTTCATCCTGAAGGGCATTATGCGAAATTGGAAAATGCCTCGCCTCGTTTGGATTGCAGTCAGCCATTCTTATCCTTCCATTACTTGAATCTGATTGAAAGCGTTCACCAGGTTGAGTTTTGAGAACACCCGGGATTTGGCAATTGCCTGACTGATTGTCTGCTCCAGAGGCAATGGGTAGGGGTCTTTAACTGTGATTTTGTTCAGGTGACTGTAATCTACACAAGGGCAGAGTGATCCATCCAATTTTCTTAAAAAGACGATAGGGGAAGCGATGGGAGATGTTTCTTTAAACAACCAGCCTTTTTTTAACATATCGTTCAACCAGTTATTGAGTGCAACTTCTTCTTCCGCCATATGGGGATACAACGGGCAATTGATGTTCACCAATTCCACGGTTGTCCAAAATCACAATCATACCTAGTATGTTTTGGTAGATGGTTCGCCTTTTCCATATCAAAAATATGCGATATGGCATTAAATTTTTGGGAAACTCAGCCGGAATGCCCGCGGAAGTGACTAGGGTGGTGATAGAGCAAGTTCCTTGGATTTTCTCGAGGGTGTTGATCAGAGGGAACTCTCCTTCTGAATCATCATTGGCAAATGACAATGTATTCGATTCCAAATGAATCCTTACATGTTGTCAGCGCCACCATCCCACCCCCAAGATCACTGGAAATACCAGGTTTGGCATGGCCAAAAAATGATCGCAGAAGTTATATTGGTGAATTGAGAAGTATATCGGTCAGTGAACAACATACAAAGACTGATAAGCAGAGGAAGCCACCATTACTGAGGAGCCCACATCCATATCCAGTTTTAGTTTTTGTGCCAACTCTACACTCATGAAGTTCCCGCTGCTCCAGTATCCACCAGAGCTTCGAAGGAGACATGGTGGGAACCAATACTAATTCTCATGGGTACAAGAAAATAAGCGCAATTTTGTTTATTGGGAGATATGATCAACTTATGGACGACTGAAGAAATGATAGGTGTGTTGGGACCAGGGTCAGGATTCTTAGCTGGAGTGAAAATTGGAAGGACCAGGACTGGGCTAATTGTTTCCTTCATCTGGGCTTGAACAGAAACGTTAAAAGTTATCTCTGGGAATGCTAACTCGGACTTGGGAGTTCCGGCGGAGTTGGAATCCATGTCTGCTACTATTTTAGTGTTGGTCACGTCGTCTGTGCCATTGTTAAGAAATCCTATCTTAAAATTCCTTTTCTGATACAAGGAAACGTGGCGAGGCAAAGCTTTGATAGTAGTTATGGTGATGCCTATTTGATCTCTTGATCCTTAGGTGGTAGACCAAACCACGTGGTGAGCGGAAACTGAATCCAAACTCGCTTTAAAGACTGCCTGAAGAATGTTGATAGATAGTTCTGACGCGGGAGCCAGCTCACGGAAGGCAGAGATCAAAGAAGCCAAACTGGGGGCTTTGGCATTGGCAAAGAGCAGTTTAAATAAATGGTCTGATTGGGACAAGAGGGGGTTAAAGGCGGCCGATACAACAGCCATCAGGGAGGCAGGGTCTCCTTTTTGTGTGGAAGAACACAAAAGACTTCTCACCCAGCGACGAGCCTCCACGTCCATGGCATCTAACAATGCAAGACCTTGTTGAGCCTCAGATATCGCAGAAGCATTATTGCGTGCAATTGTTGTGCAAATTTGTACTTCGGTGAGTGCGTCCAGAACCTGATTGGCGATTTCTTGGGAAGGGATACTCGATATATTCCCCAGTATGGAGGAAATAGGAGGAGATGCGATCTTCACCTCTTGGGTATCTTGAAGGAGTTTTCTCAGAATAGAGCAGATGCTTCTCCCAAAGTCAGAGAGTGACCACACAAGCAACAAACAGCATACAACTGGTTGCACGTTCATCTGGTAGAGAGTAATCACTGCGGCACAAATTTGAAAATCAAGGCGGAAGTGGCTGGAAGAAATGGTTGGTCGATTATTTCATGGAAATGGCAGAAGAAGTTTAGACCAGCCTGCCAGTCAGGGTGTTTAAGCATCCAGAAAGCAAGCCAGAATGCCAGAGGCATTGCTAACTGTATGACTTGATATGGAGCCAGGAAATAGGATACCACAAAATGGTGGCAGAATGTCAGGGTTAGGAGTATCCCAACAGCAAACCACACCAGATAGATTTTGGACCCAGGGGTTCTGTTAACAGGGGTGGAAACTACTGGGATAGTTACTGCGAGATTCTTGGTTGTTAAGACCATTTCGTTGGGGGTAAAAGAGAGGTGAATCTTCTCTTGTAGTTGGCGAGCATAGGGCCATAAAATCCCTGTATATTGCTGCCGAAAGGTCATGAGAACTGGGTTGTAGAGCCAAAAATTTTGGACTTTTTGAGCCTAATTGGCAATAGGGGGAATCATAGTAACCAAGAGAATTGGTAAGGCCCACCTAGAGTGCGGAGCGGTGGACCACCAGGCAAGCACCATATAGAATATGGTTGAAAGGAGGGAGATAAAAATTTGGGGGTTTTTCAATATAATTTCTATTTGGGAAATAATGTAAGAAAAATAAACCAACAATCTTCTCAGTGCCTTGCAACTGATTAAATAGTGGTCAATTGGTGAAAACGTGGTCGGGATCTACAAATTTGGCCTAACTAGTAAATTGGATGGTAGAGGGGGGTTTATTCTTTGGGAACTGTCATCACAAAATTCGGCAGTGGGCTGAGTCTAAGTCAGTTCAACCTCAAATGTCTAGACCAGGGGTCAATTACATATCTGATGGTTAGCACGACGGCGTTTGACCTGATGAGTGATGGTAATCCTCCAAGGCCATCCAATATAGGGATGTGACCATTTGGTTGGGAACAGGTTTGGGACAGCCAACCCACCCACGCTTGGTCAATTAACATTTTTTCAGTTCTGTTGTTAGAGGCCCATCAGGCACAACGCCTGAATTACTATCAGATGGTTTTGAACTCTAAGTGATGGCACCCGATATTTGTTTTGCTGATTTTGGGGTTGATATCAAAGCTCTCAGGCAATCCGGCCAATGTTTCATTCTTCATGCTTTTACAACCATTTGAATTTTGGCCATCAGCCTGATTGCCGCCCAAATTGGATATGACTGATTTAGTTTGATAATCTCGGCACAGAGGTTCACTGATTCCCCACAACAGTTCTGCCAAGGTGAGTGAGGAAATTGGGGGTGGGATCCAAAGCAGGCGAGCTGTCACCCATCGCTCATCAACAATGTGGGCAAGATCGCCTTGGGTGATGAGAGGTACTGCCATCCTCTTCGGTGTTTTCTTGCTTGGGAATGGAAAGATAGCTTATTTGAGAGCTAAAGGACATTCCCCAAGACTTACATCAAATGCCCCATTAGACCAATATTCACATTCAGTCTTGCCTCATTGCTAAATACCTCTGTGAAGGTTCCTTTACTTTCCTTTTTGGAGAGTTTGGAATCTTTGTCTGATGTGGCTTCAGCCAATTAATTATGTTATGAAATAGATGGTATCATTAGGATCCGCTGTTTTGTCTATACATGTTGAACCCACTGAGCAACAGACAGACGATGTAGGGATCATAGGTCCTTCAGACACAAAAGAAAATATACTAAAAATTGGAGCTATTTCCCCAATTGAATTCTTTATTTTTTTTAATAATTACAGCGATCTTTTGCTATCCCATTATCTCTCTACTATTAAAAACCTTCTTCTCTTAATCGCCCATCTTGCTTATATACATCAGCTTCAGGTGACACTGCTCTCATAGCTTGGGCTATTCTATTCTGCCAATTCTCCTCAAATTAGGCTTGTTATTCTCTAATCCTAGATCACCATAATTGTAGGCGATTTACTTTGTCTTAGTCAAACTTTGACATCGTCTTATCACTTTATCGCCTTATTTAGAGGCGATCCAATAATAACCCAATATATCCTAATATTGATTCATCTCAAGGCACTCAAATAATCATAACTGATATCATGTTTGGCGGATTCTTCCCAATCTTCACTAGCTGTCCCACAATTATCATCCAGTCATATTGGAATCACGATATTACCCCCTCCTTGACTGGATGATAATCTCCTATTGTTTGTATGATTAAAGGAACTTTGCTTGTACCTGATTAATGATCTGACCACTTGCGGGATCCTTGATGGTATATGCATTGACCCCATTTTTCTTTATAACTTTGAATGAACCAATCCAAATACTGGCCAGCTTGTGTTTCCACCCAAATCCATATTGGTCATGGAAGAGAACCATATCGCCTTCTTTGAAAAATGCCAGCCCGCTATAATGTATCAGATTAGCATCCTGGTTCCTGATCTTCTTGGCTAAGCTGAAGGAATATGCTTCGGTTTACAGTTTGATCAGAGTATTTGTGAGGTTAGTCAAATAGTGGCGGGGTTCCATTCCGCCAATGTCCTCTACACACAAATAAAGTAACGTTGGAAGGGCCCAGTGTCAGCCATATAGTAGTTGGAAGGGACTCTTTCCCATGGTGGAATGGCAACTAATGTTATAGGCGAACACTGCAGCGGAAAGGAGAGAGCTCCAATCAGAAGGTCAATCCATTACTAATTTTTCATAGTATGTTCACCAGAGTCCCATTCATCCATTCGATCATTCCATTAGATTTGGGGTGGTATGGGGTCGTCAGAACCCTGCGGATTCCCATTAACTCGTTCAGTTTGGGGAGGATGTGTGAGGTGAAGTTGGGAACTATTATCAGTGAAAATGAACTGAGGGCATCCATGTTACTGAATAATACATTTCATCACGAACTTGGCCACTGTAACTGCCCCAAAATCTCGTATTGCTCTCGCTTTGACCCACTGGGTCAAGTGGTCAATAGCCACAAGAATGTACTTACACCAATTAGCTCCTGTTACCAAGGTTTCAATGACATCTAGATAAACCGTGTGCCAAGTGAAATGTGGTTTGACTACCTGATATGAAGTTTTGCGGTGGAACGGCTTCTCCACTTGGCACTGATGGCAACAGGAAATAGTATCAAGCACTATGAAGCTCATGTTTTCCCAATAGTACTGAGGGCGCAACAACTCCATTGTCTTTCGCACCCCACCATGTCTGACTGCCCTGTGGGCGCTCATAATGATTCCCAGTCATGGTGAAGGTCACAAATATTTTCACCGTAGAATCACCAATCTGCTTGTACAGTTCCCCATTCTGTTGGAAGGTATTCGTTTGCATCTCGTTTAACACTTTGATCACTTGGGGCAGTTCATCATCATATTTTCCGCTGAGTATCTTATCATACATCATGTCGCTGAGGTCTGCCATCACTGCAACAGTTGACAATCGAGATAAACAGTCAGCGTTCTGATGCTTTACTCCTGGCTGATAGAGAATCTCAAAGTCATAAGCCTGCAACTTAAGAGCCCATCGAGCCAAATGGCCTTCAGGTTTTTTGAGGTTCTGCAACCAGCGTAATGATCTGTGATCTGTTACAACTTTGAACTTTACTCCATGCAGATAGACTCTAAATTTGCTTATATGCATAGATCACTACTAATCACTTCCACTCGGTCACAATACAACTAAACTTGTGAAAATTCAGACTTTGACTATAGTATGTTACAGGATGTTCCTCTCCTGCATCATTCTTTATGAGAAAGTACTTCCCCAACAGCGGAAAAGGATGCATCCTTCTGGACGATAAACTCTCAATCGAATTTCAGTTATTTTAGCACTGGTGCGCTGATCAAAGCCATATAAAGTGTATCAAAAGCGGATTGATGACGTTCCATCCATTCAAACACAGCGTCCTTTTTTTAACAACTCGAATAGTGTCCCTCCAATACAGCTAAAATTAGGGATTTAGTGCTGGTAGTAACTGACCATTCCCAAAAAGCCTATATGTAACATACTATCAGGAGTAGTCATTTTGCTAATAGCCTCCACCTTAGCCAGCTGTGGTTTCAGCCCTTTAGAGTCTACCACGAACCCCAGGTATTCCAGATAATCTTTGATTAAGTTACATTTTTCGAGGTTTAATTTTAATGTTCACTTCAGCCAGCCGGCGGAATACTGCTTCTAGGTGATTGAGATGATCCAAAAATGTTTTGATAGAAAACTTTAATATTGTTGAGGTATACAAGGACACATGACAGTTTCAGGTCACCAAGATAGTATCCATGGCTTGCTAAAACGTAGCTGGGGGCATTGCACAGCCCTTGAGGCATCCGCATTGGTTGAAGAAGGCTTTTGGAGGTGATTACAGCGCATTTTTCCTGTTCCGCCACAGGTAACTCTATTTTCCAGTAACCTGATATCAAGTCCATCACTGAAAAGTAACAGGCTCCCCTTAACCAAAACAAAGCATTATAGATCTGTGGCAAAGGATACCAGTCCTTTTTTGTAATAATGTTGAGCTTTCAGTAGTTTATTATTACACAGTTGGTGCCATCCTTCTTTTTTACAATTAGAACAGGTGAAGCCCACAGGCTTTTGGACAGTTCTATCATCCCTTGCTCTAGCAAATTGTCAATTTCGTTAGTGTCAATGTCTTCAACTGCCCTTGATTAGCAGATTGGAAGAGACATTTTAGGGAGGATGATCTCCTGTGTCTACTCGATGGACCACCCCCCAAGCACACCCTAAGTCATGATTGTTGACAGCAAAAAAAATCCCCTTATACTTCTTAAATAAAGCTATTGCTTGGTCTTTTTGTTCTTCCAATAGCCCTAATAGATTACTTTGCAGTACCACCATTAGTACGCCAGTCAGTGCTTCAACTGGTAAACCAAATTCATCCAACGACCCAAAATCATGAACCTGAAGGACCTCGTCTATTGGAATCAAATGTAAATATGCTACAACTTGGTGTCAGCGGATCTGCATTAGTTTGTTCTGGAGGTTTGCTAACAAAACCTTGATCTCATCATGTCTAGGAAGTATAATCCCTGGAGCCACATGCGGCTCAAACTGCGTTTAGTGATAGAGCCCAATGACTTCCCCATATAGCCCAATAGGCACGTCCACCTCTAGCTCAGTGTTCACTAAGACTTGATGTCCAGAAGGAATAGATATGGGCCCTGCAGCTCAAAGAGGTATCCCTTGATATTAATATATCTGCTGGGGAAGGGGCTGAGTCTTGCGCTTTAGTCAGTGATAACGAACTGGCATCACCCCATCACTATAGGCAAGGTTGATATGGCTCATGTGCACCAGATCCTTTGGTACTCCGCTAGTGGTGAAGTAATTTGGGATCCGCTGACCAAGAATGGTGAGGGTCTCCTCCGACATATTAATGACAGCCCCAAACAGTACAGGAAAGCAGTTTCCAATTGACACGTTGTAGTTTTTGTTTGGCAGCACAATCGCTGGAGCTACAATGACAATGGACACAAAGCGCAGAGGTAGCGCACTGTAAGCCCCCTCAGAGAAGGTGCTTACTGGTCCAGCAGTTCCGTACACCATTTGATGGTCCACATCAGGTTTTAACGTCAACTTCGGCATTAATTTAGTGGAAACTAAGTTGACTGGAGCACCAGTATCTATTATAGCCTGAACCCTATTTTTCGCTACAAAAATATCAAAGTATGTACACTCAGAATAATAAGAATATTGAATGTTTAATATGTGAACATTTTATGAGCTCTCTTTTTCAAGAAAACTCATTATCCCTTCACCGACTTGGGGGTATTCTTTGACAATGGCATCTACTGGAAGGGTGACATTTACTCCTTTCAGAGTTAATGAATCTGCGCCAGAATTGAGTTTATCCAAGGAAGCTTGATCAAGCATTTGACAGGCATATGGTTTTAGTTGTTCTGGGGACTCTTCTTCTGCCACCGCCTTAGATTGAGCTAATTTTACCACGTTTACTCCTCTAACTGGCTGCTGGTATAAAAGTCCATCATCGTACTGAGGGATTTCCGCAGGGTATACTACTATTGATTCAGGGATGGTTTGAGTTGGTATCTGGAGGTAGAGGGTCCCATCTCTACTCCGCTCCATCTTTTCCTTGATAGTATTGATCTTAGTTTACATAGTTCACACGGCGGTTATGGCAGAATTTTTGCCAAATGATCAGGGCGGCCGCATTCATAGCAGTTAACCCCATAAGAGCCTTAACTTTGATTGTCATAATTGGTCCAGATTGGAAAGTTTGGGGTCATTCAGCATAACCAGGCCCAGGTTGGTAAGACGATTGTTGGCATTCATCATAGCTAGGTCTTGGTCAATATCTGGCTTGCTGAAAGTTCTCATGACCAGCCCATTGATGCTGATTGAACTGTTGAGTATAATTTGGCTGAGGATGAGGCATAGAGTTATAGAAGGACTGAGGATTATTAAATGGAGCGGAAACTGGACAAGAGTATTCTCCTGAATAAAAGGTTGCAGTAGCAGCAGTAGCCTTCTGTTCCATATCTGGCGTTGAAATATTTAGGGATATGTGACGCAGAAACAGTACAATCTTGAGCAGAGGTAAGTCGTCATCCAGAAGTGGCGAAATGGCATTGTGAAGCTCCCAATATGGCTTCACCGCAGAGGTCATGGCGATGCACACGTCGGCTTCCATCAAGTACCCTGCTCCAATCAGCATATGGGCTTCCGTTGAGAATTAATCAGTGAACTCCAGGAGAGTCTCATTTTGGCGGAATCCAATCATTAAGAATTCTGCTTTCCGCTGTGACATCTTTGAGATATACCCAAACAGGTGGAGTACAGTATCCTTCACAGCCTTATAGGTGACAGAGATACTTGGGAGGTAACAGGTGACCTGATCAGCAGTCCCGATGTCCAAGGCAGATATCAACAACTTAGCCTTCCATTTATCAGATGTGCCTTCCTCTGCAAACTCAAACCGTTTGAAGAAACCATGAATGTTCCCATTTTGATCAAATGGAGGTAATTTTTTAATATTAACTATTCATCCCATTCACGGGGTTTTGGGCCATACTGAGGAATAGACCAAGATCTGAAAGCAGTTTCCCAATGAGAAGCTGGGTCAGCGGAAGTTGGGATGTCCGCTTCTTCAGGGGTAGCATGATCTTCTGCCATGGGCGGTACCGCCATTACTTGAGGGAAGTGGCGTTCTGACTCATATTCATATCTGGTACTACCATCCTGGGTGTAGTAGCTCCAACCAGCGACATATTTGTCCTCATATGATGCCCCTCTTGATGGTCATCCATGTCCCAGTGAGAAGACTGAGAGGTATTGGTCAATCTTTGCTCTGCGCACTGCAGCTGTTCAGTGGTATTATTCAATAGGTTGGCAAGTTCTTTTTTGTTGTCTAAAGATTTGCATTTGGCTAAACGTGCTATTAAGCTGGTGCATAAAAGCATCTCGCTCTTGAAGGAGTTCATATTGGTTTTTGAGCACAGCGTCTAAGGTAAGTTTGAGTTCCTCATATCCGACTGGTGTTGTTTTGTGAAGATTCACCAGCAACACAGGCTGTGTAAGGCATGGTTGGCACTGGAGTTTCAGAGTGTTTGGCGGTTGATCAATGTGCCCCCTGTAATGAGCATCACTGTTATAAAATCGGATGGTATTGATAGGATCCGCAATATTGTCTGTACAGGTTGAACCCACTTAGAAACAGATAGATGATGTGAGGATTGTCGGTCCTTCACACACTTTAAAAAAATACTAAAAATAGGAGCTATTGCCTCAATTGACTTTTTTATTTCTTTAATAATTACAGCGATCTTTTGCTGTCCCATTCTCTTTCTACTATTAACAACCTTCTTCTCTCAATTTCCCATCTCTCTTATATACAGAAGCTGCAAGCGATACTGTAATCATAGCTTGGGTATTCTATTCCACTGATTTTCCTTGAATTTGGCCTGTTATTCTCTAATCCTCTATCTCCCTAATTGTAATCGATTTACATCATATTTGTCAAATATTGACATTGCCTTATTGCCTTATCACCTTATTTAGAGGCGATCCAATAAAAACTAATTATATCCCAATATTGCCTCATCTCAAGGCACTCAAATAATTTTAACTGATATCATATAGCGGATTCTTCCAAATCCGCCCTAGCTGTACCACACTTATTATCCAGTCTTATTAGAATTGCGACCAATTACCTGCTCCTTCAGAGTTTGATTGCAAGTTTAAGCTCACAGTTGATCTGATGCAGAATTTTTCCCGATTTACCCTTTGACTGTATGGGAGGTAGTAGCATTATGTGTGTAGGTTAAGAAGCAGTTAACTAAAGGCGATTTTTTGGCGTACCTCCCCTCTATGCTCCCCACTTCTATTTGGGGAGAAAGCCTATGGAACTTTATGTCCTTGAATAGATTATGGGAACCTAAACAATGATACTGTACCAGATATCCACCCCATCCCTTTAGAGTCACAATTTGTGCACTGTGTGGAGAAGGCTAAATTTTTCTCCAAATTGGATTGCCTAAATGCGTTCAACATATTCATAATAAGAAGGGACTGGAATGGGTAATCGCATTCCAGACCAAAAAAGATTTTCCAGCTTCAGGTCATGCCCTTTGGTCTTAAGAATGCCCCTTCTATCTTTCAACGCAGTATTGATGAAGCTTTGGGAGACCTGCTGGGTGTATGCGAGGTTGCCTACATGGATGATAGTCTGGTGTTCTCCTGATCTTGAGTTCCATGCAGTACACCTTCAGCAAGTGGTGGAGAGCTTAACGGCAGCCCGCCTTACACTGAATATCAGCAAATGTGATTTTTCAAGTCCCAGGTCACTTTTCATGGCAACGTCGTGTTCTACCAAGGACAAATGATAGCTCCAGATAAGGAGAAGAAAATTCATAAGTGGCCTAACACAACTTCTGTAAAGAAATCAAGGAGTTTTTTGGGGATGTATACGTTCCTCAAAAAATTCACAACAAACCTGTCTGAGGTGCAGGCGCCCTTGTATAATGCAAGTGGTGAAAAAGTACTTCAGTGGTCCCCCGTTTTGGAGGATTCTTTCAAAGAATTAAAGTGCATTCTGTTGTCCAAATCCGTCCTTCACCATGTAGATCCTGATAAGGAGTTCATTGTGTCTCTGATGTCTCCAACTTCGCCATAGTGGCTGTCTTATTACAAGTAGGCGAAGATGGTATAGAGCATCCTGTAGAATATTTTTCTAGGAAGATGTCTCTGCCTGAGTTAAACTACGCCGTCTATGACAAAGAGTTATTAGCAGTGGTGGAGGCGTTGACTTATTGGTGTCATCACCTGCATGGCTCTTCCCAACCTTTCCGTGTATGTACAGCCTACCATGCCTTGTTGTACTACCGTGAACCTCTTGTCTTGACCCCAGGGCAGACCCGTTGGCATGAGACCCATGCTCGAATTGCACTTTCTTATAAGTTCATCAATGGCAAGGAGAATGGGTTGGTGGATGCTTTGAGCCACAATCCTGCATTAGCTCCCAATGCAAAGGAGGTAGAGGTTAATAACATCCAGTTGATGATTACACTGGGTAAGATTGTGTCTCAACTTCCCTCTTCCACAGCAAACAGGCCCACGCTTGCACCTCTGGAAAATGCAGAGGAATAAAGTATGTTTATAAAGGTAGTCCTTTCTCAGCTGTTATTGGCTGAATATACTATGGTACTTGCTAAGAGTGCGCTGAATCAGGAGGATATTACCAGAGGTTATCATGTAAGGGAAGAGATGGTGTGGTTTTAGGGGCGCTTATGGGTTCCTGATGGACCACTTCTCCTGGAAATCATCTAAAACCATCATGACGGAATCACCGTTGGTCATCCTGTGAAAGCAAAGACTTTGGAGTTAATTCGACGCACCTACAATTGGAAAGGCTTAACTGCTCAGGTGGGAAGGTATTGTAAAGAGTGCCTGATCTGCAATCAAATTAAACCAACTTGGCAACCTTTAGTGGGGTTGTTGGTACCAGTTCAAAAGGCTCTAGGGCCCTAAACTTCCTTATCAGTGGATTTCATCGTGGAATTACCTGTTTCTGATGGTTATGATGCCATCATGGAAGTGGTGGACCGCTTTACGAAGTTTGCCCACTTTATTCCTTGCAGAACAACAATAGCCATGGCTGAGATGGCTAGGCTCTTCGTCACTCATGTGTTTGCGCTTCATGGGGTCCCCCAAAAAATTATTAATGATTGGGGACCCCATTTTACCTCTGTCTTTTGGGAAGAGTTGTGTAAGACTCTTCAGATTCGCCCTTGCCGTTCAACTGCCTATCATTTATAATCAGATGGGCAGACTGTATGAGTGAACCACTGCTTAGAACAGTTTCTGTGTGTTACACTGACACGGATCATTCAGATTGGGTTCCTCACCTTCCCATGGCCCAATTTAGCTACAACAACAATTTGCATTCTTCAATCAGTTGTTCCCCATTTTTGCCAGCCATGGCTTTAACCCCACCTTTAACATGGAGCTCAGCTGTGGATCTAAATTTGAAGAGGTGGTAGACTTTGCCAAAACTATCAAGAAAGTCCATCAGTGGCTTTCAACGAGTATGGAGGAGGCAATGCTAGTATATAATGAGAACGCAGATGGTAAGTGAAAAATAGGTCCAGCTTACAAAGCAGGAGATCTCGTGATGCTTGATGCTTGTAACATCCCTATCAAGAAGCCATGCAAAAAGCTAGGACCAAAGAGGATTGGCCCTTACCGTGTTGTTAGAAAGGTGGGCCTTGCCTCATACCAGCTGTATCTTCCCTCTTCATTTTGGATATTTTCTGTCTTTCATCAGAGAAAATTGACATTGTTTGAGGGGCCCACCAGAGAATCCAGAGTTTTATCTCTTGTATGGGGTGCCATAGTGGGAAGTGGAGGAAATGGTAGCTTCCTGTAGAGTAAAAAGAAGACTTGAGTACTGGTATCCTGGAAGGGATTTGTTACAGCGGAAAACAGTTGGGTACTAGCGTGCAACTGCGCACGTGCCCAAGACCTGATTGACATTTTCCACAAGCTTTTTCCCCTGGCTGCTGAACCTCATTCAAAGCAAACCGTTGCTGCAATGAAGTTGGCCCCTGCCACAAGAACCTTTCCCTGGCGCAAGCCCCTGGAGGGTGGTGGAGCCCCAAAAGGAGGAGAGGGTAATGTCATGGTTGAAAAATGACATCATAACTGGGACCAACGTTAAGAACAAAGCAGCATATCAGGAGGCAAGACGGTGAAGTTGCTAAGCCTCCCTGACCTTAAGAATACAATAGTTAGCGCTGGGTTAAGGCGAAGTATGTTCAAGTTGGTCCTAAGAATGCAAAAGAAGTTTGGCCCTCTAAACAGTGGGAGCGTAAAAACAAACTAGCTTTGCAATGGACAAAAATAATTTTGCTTTGGTTTTTAGGTGAACGGGGTCTCAAAACCTGTTCAGTTTTTGAAATTTTCAGCTCAGGTCGGCTGCTCCTACAATCAATTACCTGAATTCAGTTCATTACCATGTACAGTTCATTACTTGATAAGAAGTGTGTGACTATTGGTGCGCCTTGGTTTATACCTTCTTCCTTCAATTGATTATTTTCCCAAATTACCTTAAATTCCTCATGTTGAGACCAATCTCTCCCGTTGGTTGACTTCCCAAATATAAACCCCCTTGCTATTACACCGTTTTTATATTATGTTATCATGGACATCCTGTGTGCAGACCTCTTTGAGGAGGTTTCGTGAAACATTAACCATTAAATTTTAACTACACTAATTCTATCCGCCCATGCACTGTTGGGCCGCCAGGTTCCCTCCAGCCTAGGGCGCCTATACCTTACCACTCTGTGCACTGCGTTGCTCCTTTTTGGTTACTCCCTCTAATGATAATCATAATCAACCTAAGTTATTTTAGCTCAGGCAACTTATTCTGGGTTCTAGTAACTTTTGTGCTAATGACTAGTTCCCTGACGTTGGTCCTGTGCACCCTGCACTACCACGCTGGGAAAATGAGAGTTATAGACACTCTCCTTACAAAGGGTGTAATAAGAAAAGAAAGCGGATAACCCCGATGCTATTGCATTGTACAGGGTATCCACAGTCCTAAAAGTCTTATATCTGAGCTTCATAAGAAAGCAGCTATAAGTATTAGGCTGAAATTCTCCTTTATTATGGTAGAGGCGCATAAAGACTTGCTTTCAGTCATACGGATTCAATTTACTTCAGAACTTCTTAATAATGGCCGTTATATTTAATATCAAGAGGTTAATTTTTTTATGTATGGCAGTATAATCTCACAAGTGCTAGAGTCAAGAGATACTTGTATGTGTTGCATTTTCTGTCAATCCGTGGCTAACGCCATGTTATTCTCATATACAATATTTGTTTTGATTATTTTTTATTCCAGGAACATATATATCTTATAAGGTTGGGATAAAAGAGATGTCCAGTTGAGATAGAACATGTATGGTTTTATTTCGAAGGTCTCCTGATCTCTAAAGGTTCTGTTTGTTAGTATCAGTCATACAGGATTAATCAAATTGTTGATGGATAAAATTGAGTTTATTTAGCAAAATAACCCCAATCATCCACAGGAGCTGTATTAGCTTTAGAGATGAGTGTATGGTGTATTTGTGGATTTTCAGCAGCATGGTCAGCAAATTTCTGCAAAGTCGCCTGTTGTGAGCTTCCAAGTATTACAATAAGAGCTTAGTCAATCAATCTTTGCTTCCAGAGTAGCCTGGTGGTTTTGTTGTTAAGAAACCAATCTAAAATGCTTGCTGTATGATAGTCACTTTATTATATAGTGCATATAAGGTTAATTTGACATCAAAATAGTTTCCTTTAATGTCCATCCTGATAAAACAAACCACCCCTCAAATGGGGTTCTAAATCAATTATATGGGCTTTGTGGTCTTCATACCATTCGATAAAAACTAAAAAGGATATTCTAAAGGACCCTAGAGGACCTTCACTACTTTAGGGGCCCTCTGGGCCTCTGGAGCCCTCAGGACCTTGTTGTCAGGAAAACAGC
This sequence comes from Massospora cicadina, assembly GCA_022478985.1. Lineage (NCBI taxonomy): Eukaryota > Fungi > Entomophthoromycota > Entomophthoromycetes > Entomophthorales > Entomophthoraceae > Massospora > Massospora cicadina. The sequence goes on from JAKSZP010010560.1 coordinate 36,836, forward strand.
AAGTCATTTTAAGACTGGCCTTCCAGGTTAAGTGCTGAAACACCCAAACGGCAAACCTGAATGCCAGTGGCACTGTTGCTGGTATGACAGTTATGGAACTATGAAGGAGGTCCGTTAAAATGTACCCATGAGCCATAATCATGTATAGACACCTAGCAAAATACTAGGTGAGCATGGCCATAAACCCAGAGGGTTGTTAAAATACCAGCGTAAAGGGCGGTTTAGTTTTAAGCATAAAAACTAAAATCAGGTCAAGGAGTTTTTTATTAAAAAGATAGATAAAGAAAATCAACCAACAATTTTCTCAGTGCAATGCAACTGACTAAATAGTGTTTGATTGGTATTGGGTCTAAGCGGGGATTGAGCCCCTAAAATTTGACCTAACATGGCGAATTTTTGGTAGAGGGAGTGGATAATTTCAACTGGAACTGACATCAAAGGATTCTTTGGCATGCTGAGTCACAATCAGTCTATCCGGAAATGCCTGACTGATGCTTGACTTCGTTTATGTCGGTTGGCATGACGGCGTTTAGCCTGATGAGCAACGGTAATTCCCCAGGGCCACCCCACATAGGGGCGGTCCCAATTGGTATGAGATGGGCTTTGGATGGTCAACCCACCCATGCCCAGTTGCTGGGGCATTTGTTTAGCCAAATGAGTGGTGTTGAGCACAACTCTTAATTCTTGAACTAGTGGTTTTAAATTACCAGCAACAATTTCTGATGATTTCAAAGGGGATTTAGCAATGGCAATCATCTCACTTGAAGGTTCAATGTTGTCCACAATTCCAGCCAATAATTCTCTTGTTGTCTCTTTACAAATATTGGTTTTATGATCATTGGGCTTTGTTCCCATTAATTTTGGACATTTCATCTTTTTATTTAATAATTTTTGTTCAGACTTCTTCGATTTGGCAGACCAGTTTGGCAGAGGTAAGCGTGGGGACTTGGGGAGGACTCTTTAGAGGGAGCTCTGTAACCCAACGCTCTTCTACCACATGGGCGTGGTTGCCCTGGGTGACGAGGGATACAGCTGCCCTCTTTGGCCCCTTCTTGTTCAGGAATGGGAAAATTTCCCGATCTACACAAAGGGACGTTCCCCTGGACTTACACTTGGGACCTTCGTAAATGGTGGGTTAAGAACGTACTGGGCGTCCTCCTATCATTTCACTATCAACCCAATCTGTCAAGTCATTAATTTTGGGTCTCATAGAATTGGTGTTGGCTAGCTAACTGTGATATTAGGTCGGCCACACTTGTTACAATTGTTCCTGTAGGATATAAAAGGAAAAAGTAAGTTGTCAGGTAACTCTGTCACATAAAAGCACACCAACATATTGTTGATCCTTATGAGTTAATTTAGTAGCTATTAATTTTTCTTCTTCTAAACATAATAGCCTCAGAAATGCCTGACCAAAATTAGATGCAGTCTCATACAAAACAGGGAGTCAGTAATGAAGCTTCAAAGGTAGGGTAAATTGTCTTTGAATTTCCAAATATGCAATCCCAAAAGCGCCGCTAGTATTGCAGAGCAGTATAGAAAATTAGATGGATATATAACACAGTTTGTGATATCCCACTGCATCTCTTAGGAGGCTGGGCATGGCTTAAAAGTGTATTTTTCAAGAGAACTCTAGACGGAATGCTCCCAGTTAATCGTCTTTCAGACTGTATAGTTCTTTAAAAAAGCCTCCGCATTTTGAGCTACTTTAACTAGGTGGATATGATAGAACGTATCATCAGAGGCCAAAAAGCTAAAGGTCACTGTCGTGGTAAATTGTGAATCTCTTAGGTTTCTATAAGTGCTTTTTCTGGTTAAAGTGGACCCATCATATTCCACTTCTATTTAACTCTCCTTTTCTAGCACTAGTGGTGCCCAGCCCAAAAGGTGGAGACACCACGTATCTTTATTTTTATATATAAGCCAAACAAAGGAATTATCATAATAAAAAGAATTTTTAATATAGCCCCTAAGTTATCAGTCTGGAAAGCCATAACAGATGGTGAGGAAGCTTTAAGGAAACTTTTGTCCAGTGTCCTTCTTTTACTGGCAGACCATGGCGGATAACATAGGGGTTGGGGAATCAGAGGCATGTGGCATAAGGGAATAGATTTGAGGGTTTTCTTCATTAATGAGGCCTGCAGTGTCCATCACCTCACCATATTAAAAAAAGTTGATTCTCTGCAAAAGTGACAAGAGCCATCACACTCTTCTGTTTAACTGACACTTAGATTTTTGTTTCCACTATTTTTATTCATCTTTGGAATGGTAAATTTTCACCTTATAAACTTCGAAGGGCATCAGTTAAAAAGCACCTTTTGTTTCTTTCAGAACTAATTGGATAGTTCCTTTAAAGACTAAATGGTTATTAAATAAATTAGCTTCATCTATCATCCTAGTGGAATGATTTGTCAATAGTGAAAATGAACTTTAGCCATAATCTAAACTAACTTGATAGGATAAAACGTACTTTGTTTACTTAAACAAGCAGATATTCATATGCTGAGGAGTGACATGAACTCACTGAGGGTATTAATCCCTGTAATTAGCAAGATCTTCCTTAACTATCGAGGGAACATTATGCTTAGTTTGTGATTGGATAAAATCCTTTGTCTCATTATAGAGTTTTAGATTTAAATATTCTTTGTATCTTTATAGACAATGGGATGAATCAAAGGATTATTAAATAATCATTTCCATCAGTAATCATTAACTTGTACAAAGATAAAATCATGTCTGAACATAATCAAGCTCAAGTTTTCCTGACAGATAGACAAGTAAGAGAACTGATAAAATACTCACATTTTTACTTTGTTTGAGAAACTGAAATTAAAGGTATAAATGCTCCTACTTGATTAGAGATAGCGCATCTACATATTTAGTGAGTACCCAAAGGTTAAATGAAAGCTTGTTTAGAACAAGAAATCTTTAAATTAGTTATAAGAAATTCAATTATGTCAAAGATATAAGGCAGATTTTGGTACAATAATTCTTCACTTTCGCTTCACCCAGGATAATGATTAAACAAATATTGTAAATTATAAAGACAACAACCAAAGCCATTCTGATGAAACATATTTTAGATGTCATGAAATTTGACGCCTGATGCCCCTGTGTGGGGTGGTGGAGCACCACTTCCTAGCGTTTTTTGGCATTGCTGAATTGCATCCAGAATGGCTCCGCCAACACTTAATCCTCCTGTTCGCTTTGTCCCCCTTTAAGACCTAGCCCAGCACCTCGAACAAACTCAGTCATTGCATAGAAGCCCCCTGGTGCTCTTCAGGAGCAACCTGCGCTTTGCCTTTGAGTTTAGCATATTAACCTCTTCCCTTATGTGAGTGCCAACTTCATTGAGATGGCTAAGGCGGTTTAAAAGCCTGCCATATTGATTAATTCCCACCCTTTAAGGGTATTTTTGACCTGAGATTCTCAATTGAGCCCAAGCTATGGCTGCGGTAAAGATTTTATTAGTTTATAAAACACCCCACATCCCACCACTCATACTCAGTTTCTAGTAGGTCGCACTCATGTGATTCAATTCACCAAGTTGCCCAACCATTTTTATCCCAACAAGCTCAACCATGAGCTCTTAAAGAACTGTCAGCTTATGACGTATATCCCATCCTACAGTATGTGGCTCCACAATGGGACAGCAACTTTCTGGGTTTTGTACCTTTGCAACTATACACCCATTTCAATAGATTATCTACTCTGCAATTCCCTCCAAACTTTGATCATTCCTTCTCTCCAACCACACACTCTGGGCCTACAATGGATATAGTCGAAACCTCTACCCTTGTACTTTAGGTTATACCACTCAAATTACAATCTCCCTTCCCTCACTGCTGAAGCAGTTCCCACCCCTACTCCATCTTGATATTAGCCCCACCACTGGACCACCTGAATTTCTTGAGTGGAGTCAATCCTCAAACCCCTCCCTCAACTTCAGGTGCAGTCTAAAGCGCCAGCCAATCAGAAAAGTTTTTTTTGTAGGAGCAAATTGCAGCACCTGCCGCAGTCAACATTTCATTAACAAAGGTTTGTGGGCCAGCTGTTTCTGTTACATACAATCAGTTCCTGTGGCTAGCACATGTTTATCAGTCTTAAAACGTTTAATTCTCTCAAATGATTGGATAATAAAAATCATCCTTGTATCATAAATCTAGAATTTAATTGTTTGGAATTTACTAGCCTCCCTAAAACAAACGCCAGTGCCACTTCCACACTTGCAAGTGATCACAATTTGTCAAACCCATAACCAGTTTCTGTAAAGGTTTTTGCTTTAACCAACGCTCCCTCCATCAAGACCTCCACATGACCGTAGAACCCCTTGTCAATGAAGATTCTGTCCAAAATTCCCAAAATAATTCCATGAGGAAGCCTAGGACGAAAATAATGAGCTCACATTTGCCAAAGGCCGCACATGTACTAATGCTGCTAATTTTGCATAGTTTAATCCCAAATACCCCAAACACACCAACAAATGTCTTTAATTGTATGATAGAACCCATTAAACATGCCAAGATCCAACTTTCTCAGTATTGTGAGGCAATTCATATACAAGACTCCTCGATGAAGGGAATTATATTTTCTTCCACCTTCTGCACTTGCTTTGATGACCTTACTCTCATTCTATCTGCTCACTTTAATGCCTTCAGGTACACAGTGCACAAAGATTCACCCACTACACTTCCCCATCTTATATGGTTGCTTAGGATGACTGCCAAGGCACCAAATTAAAAGTTTTTTATTTTTCTCTTTTATTTGGCACCACTTGCATGTTTAACATGTGGATGAACCCTCTTAGGTTAGCCCCACCAGTTTAAAAAAGATATTGGGTCTATAGGGCCCTTAATGGAGAAAAACAAATGTGAATCCACGCCCAAACTATTGGATACTTAGGTAAAGATGGAAAATGGAATTGAGGTCGTACTCTTATAGTTAGTAGGTCATAAATTTAGGTGTAAGATTATCTTACTATCACGTAGTAATTTAAGCAGTATAATTAACCGCCAAAGAGCCAACACTCTTTTATTTTTCTATAATTTAAAGAAAGAACTGTCCTTTGTTTCCATTGTCTTAAATGAAAACTTAAAATCTCCTAAGGATATACCTCAGTGATAGTATTGGTTAAGGACTTATCAGGAAGCGCTCTTTATATAAATACTTAGCACATGTTTTAAATTTTCTAATTGTTGACTATATCTTCTGCATTCACAAAGAATTTGAGAGGCAATAAGAGACCATGGTCACAAATTACAAAATAATCATGAATAATCTCTATTTTCCAAGCCAGTTAAACGCTCATGCCGCTTCTGATATCTATCTTAAATAAAATTTGGAGGGTGTAATTTAAGTCTCTAAAATTTCTTTGTAGAGAAAAAAATGATGAAAAAGACAACAAGAAATCACAATCTCTTATTAAACAGTTTTTTGGAATAATCAAACACAATTTCTACTAGTTTTTCCACTTCTTTGAAAATTAACGTTATAATCAAAACTTTATTCTAGTTATTAACTAAGAAAATCTCTGTAGCTGCATATAGAGAGCAAAGCAGCTAAAAATTATCAATAGAAAAATCAATTTTACAATATGCTAATGACTACAAAGCTTTTGAAGATTGTAAACGCCATAAAACCATAAATAACTATTGGAATTTTATGAGAAATTACAATAAGCAGGCACTATGAATGCTACAAAATTATATTATTTCCATGTATCTTGCGAAGATTGACACAATTACAATGAAGCTACTAGTTCCATTGCTATAGTTGATTCCAATCGGAAATACATAATCCTGTATGAAAAGAGACCAAAATTATTGACCATCTAGTACTAAAAAAAAGACCATAATTATTTTAATTGAGACAAAAAATCGTGGTACTTTATTAGTTATCTAAGGAGGGATATCTATAGGGTAGATTTAGTAGTTATGTGTGAGGATTTACAAGATGCACCTAAGGGAAGATCCTCCTATTAGATGACCAATATTACTGATTATTAATGCCATACTTGTGATGGCCAGAATTGACAATAATTTTATATGATGAGACCAATTTTTATATGAATTTCTGCATCATCAGATAGCTTGGAATCATCCTACAAAGAAGGTTGATAACTCTAAAGGGTTGATCGTTGTTCTATCCTTGGATTGGATATCTCAGAAGTAGATTTTACAATATCATTTTACTGAGATATTGAATCTTAATCTTAAGTAACTTTGGTCAACGTAGATGAATCCCCAACAGTGCACCCCCTCAAAATTTTGCCTAAGGGGCACATACTTACGCAGAAATCTACTATGCACTCCATTGATAATAATACCAGTATCAAAAGTGGCAATGGAGTATTCAATGCCCTGATGATAAATAATACTGTACGGACAAGCTCATAAGGTGTCAAGTTTGTGAATCCTTCCCCCTGGCCTATGGTGATAAAGGAGTACCAGATCTTCAACTTGATATTCTGGTAGCGTAGATCTACTAGCGTTGGTCCTTGTTCCCTCCTTTAAGGTGGTAGCAGCAAGGGGATTTGAAGGTAAAGCTTGTAATTTTATGACTTCATCAGCTAGTCTTCTCATAGCTAAATCATTAGTTTGCGGGGTAGCTTCCTCAAGTATAGGTTGTACACTTGAGGGGAGTATAGGATCCTGACCATAAAAGTCTTTAGAAGTAGACATTCCAATCACATGAGAGTAGCTAACTCTATAGGCTAACATCGCACCAAGCAAATTGAGATTCTATCTACTTGGGTCATTGAAAGCTACTTTTGAAGAATGGTTACAAGGGTGCTATTTGCTCATTTGACCACACCATTAGTATAATGATTATATGGGACGTGAATGACTGGTAAGTAACCAATAACTTAGTAAGCTCAGATACCACCTGGGAAATGTAAATGGTCCCATTATCCAATAACAGGACTTTTGGGCTACCATGCCTGGTGAAAACTTGCTTAAAAAGAAAGGATGTCGTAGCCTTAGTGGTGACTGTAAAGACCAAGATAGCTTCATTCCATTTAGTAAAATGGTCGATAGCTAACAGAATATATTGATGTCCATAAGTGGTAGTTGGTAGAGGACCTACCACATCAAAAATCATAGTAGAGAAAGGTTCTGAAGGTCACACAATTTTGTGTTGGAACATCAGATTTCCACCATGTTTTTGTTGGCGAGTAAGACAAGACTCCAACACATCATGTACAGATTCCAGCATGTTATCCAAGTAACAATGAGTTTTCAACTATTGTAGGGTCTTAGCGACAGCTCCATGACCTAAAATTTGTTGGGCCTCCATAATAATATCAGTCCTCATAGAGGGCCAAATAAAGGGCAACCACTTAGATCTCAACTTTTTGTATAATGAACTTTCTTTAACCTTAGTATCTTTGGTTAAGGATTGTAACTTTGATATAACATCTTAGATTCTTGGTAACAGATCTCAGGTCTACCAATCAAGTCATAGATGCAATCCTCCTCAGCAGAAAATAACGTCAGGATAGGCAATTGAGAAAGATCATCAGCATTTTGATTAATAGCTCCAGTGTGATGTTGAATAGTAAAGTCATAATTATGGAGCTTTAGAGACCATCTAACTAAGCGCCCATCAAGATCCTTCATTTGTTGCAACCACTTCAGGGAAGCATGATCCGTGACTATAGTTAAATGCTTGCCATAGAGATAAGGGCAGAAATGCTTGATGGTGGACAAAACTGCAAGGCATTCTCTCTCAGTAACACTATAATTGCGTTTTGCCTTAGAAATGGTTTTACTATAGTATGTGATGTGGTGATCAACCAGGTTAGTATCATGTTGAGCCAGAATGGCTCCAATAGCAGTATTACTGGCATCAGTAAATAGTATAAAAGTTTTGGAAAAGTCAGGATGGGCTAAGATGGGTGCACTCACTAAGGATTGGCACAACAGATTGAAAGCTTGCTGCTGTGATTCTTCCCATACAAAAAGGACTTCCTTGTGCAAAAGGTAAACTAAAGGATCTGCAATATCCGCAAAATAAGGATGAATTGTCATTAATAACCAACCATTAATAAAAACACTTGAATATTTCGTAAGTTTTTTGGACCATGCATGTCCAAAATAGCTTGTATCAATAGATAAGGGTAAAATCCCCTCGTGAATAACTTTATGACCTAAGAATTCCATCTCAATCTAAAAAAGGCACACTTGGATGGTTTTAGCTTAGGCGAAGCGCGATACATCCAACCAATAACTTCCTTTAAATGAGCTAAATGCTCGTTAAAAGTGCGAGAAAACACAGTAATATTGTCTAAATATAACCAAACACAAGAAAGTTTCAAATCCCCAAACAAGCCATCCATGGCTCGTTGGAAATTAGCAGGGGAATTACAAAGCCCCTGCGGAATACAAGTGGCCTAATTAACCCCTCACTAGAGATTAAAGCACATTTTTGACGATCTTCTGGAGCCAGGTCAATTTGCCAATAACCACTCACAAGGTCCATAGCCAAGAAGTATTGTGACCCAGACAATAATCTCAATGAATCATCAATGCAAGGTAGAGGATAAGAATCCTTTTAAATAACTGCATTGAACTGATGATAGTATATAACCACTCTATGGTCCCCCATCTTTTTTTCAAATGAGTAGTAAAAAAGAAGCCCATGGACTTTTAAAGGCGTTAACAGCCCTGCATCAAGGAGCTGTTTCATTTACACTGAGACCTGAGCCTTTTCAACTTTAGATTTACAATATGGTCGAGCTCAAGTAGGGGGAGTATCACCAGTTTTCACCTGATGCTGCACATCTTTCATTAGTCTAAAATCTCCAGAACCTTGGGCGAATATATCCGCATATTCTTCAATCAGAGCATCAGCTTCATGCTGTTGTTCTGGAGTGAGTGAATCCCCAAATTTTACATCAATTCTAGCAACGATAGGGGATCTTCTAGCCCAAATTAACCTTGATCTCCACATCCTGACACGGATAAGATTTCACTCAAAGGAGTAGGCTGCACATAGGCGATGGGGTTATTGAGATTCAATCGCATAAGTTTAGAAATGAGATTAGCTAGTAGAATTGAAATAGTCCCATCATAGGCAGGATCAAGGATATCAGGGAAGGGTAAAGCCTCCAAATGAGAGAAATTTTGATTGCCAAAGATCTCTAATACATGAGCAGTGGGTACAAATACTTGTACTCTCATATCAATGATGACTTGAGCTTTTGGGGGAATGGTATTAGAGAGCTATAATAAAATGGCATGCCCTCAGAGGCACAAGCTGATGATGGTGGAAGTATAATTTTGGTCCCATGATTTGGTATTTTAGATGAGAGATAGAAGTGGGGTATTCCAACAAGCAAACACGTCATTTAAGTTTGCCTTTGCTTTTAGGAACATCTTGTAGAATTATAGGTACCCAGTACTCAATTAAAGAGAGGTAATTGTCCTTAAGGCTGATTATCACATCAAAATCTATGAGAAACTTGGTTCCCAAGAGCAAGTCATAGCAGTTGTTATCCAAGGCCACAGCAGGGGCTGAAACAATCAATTTACCAACGCATATTGAAATAGAGGAGTAAGCTCCTTTAGGCTTAGTGTAGGAAGGATCAGAAGTTCCATAGTCTTAAGAACGGGTCAAGTCAGCCCAAATTTAACTTTTTGCAATAACCTGGACGAGATTACATTGACGGGCGATCCCGTATTAATAATAGCCAAAACTTTCACCTTATGCATGATGACTTCCACCCAAGTCACATTAGTGCCAAAGTTTGGAATGGAAAACACCGAGAATTAATTAATTAAATTGACTTAAAAGAAGAATAAACATAAGCGTAAGTAGAAATAGTATCTTTATTGGCTAATTCATCGGGGACATCAAGCTCACCAGGAGTGGATATCACATAACAATTGGTAGAAGAGCTAAAAGACTTCAATGGAGGCACAGGAGGTAGGTCAGCACAGGTAGCTTATGACCTATGCTGACTCCCTTTTTTCGACTCTTCTTCTTGCTTTTTCCAACATTGAGATACCACTTGACCCATGATACCACAATAAGCGCATGGATCCTTTTTTGGTTTAAAATTGGTTTAAGTGGCATTGCATGTATATAAGAATAAGGGTTATTAGTGGAAATAAGGTGTACCAGAGCATTGGGAATATCCATGAGCGCTTCTTTGATTTTGATAATGGATTGGAAATTTCTCCTAAATAATTTCAAATGTAATATTAACTGAGTGCGAGAAGCAAAAGCACACATTTCAGCCAATATGGCATCATCTACAGTAATACAGTCGCAAGTGGCATTAGTCTGGGCCTCATGGTAAAATCTTTTAGCGAAATCTTAGATACTCCTAATTTGATTTTAATACTCATAAAGATTGCTGCTGATTTGAAAGGATTTTATTATTACTTAATTCCTTAATAAGGGCGGTCTTCACTTGAGCCCATGTATTGCAAACCTTCAGGTGAGGTAACATGATTTCTTGCATAAAGCGGCTTAGGAAAGAGGTAATATGCCAGACCTTCTGTTGATTGGTTGCCCCATCCATTTCACGCTCATAGACAAAGAGGAATGAATGGATGCTACCTTCACAGGCTCAAACTTATCTTTAAAGTAGGTTTGAAGGTAGAGGGTTTATTGCTCTAAACATGTACACCCAATATCAAGACCAGCTCAGCTTCAGAGGGTTCTTATTATGGGATATGAGCTTGAGTGGGAATTCGGGCAACTTGTTACCTTAGATGAATGAGGTCCTCCTGAAAATTATGAACCCATTGAGCAAGATCATCATTTGCAGGTTGTTGAACTAAAAATTAGTAAAGGCAGTGATCATCACCCTCCTGCTTTTTCTCAAGTAATCCTCATCTAGCCAATAACTGTTCAATATAAGCGTTTAACCTTGCAAACTGGGTTTTTTGCGTAGTTTGGTTAGCATCGCATAAATGATGAGCATTATCCACGCCATTCAGTAAGTTTTTAATGAGTAAACAGGGGCAATCGGGATACCTTCCAGCGATATAAAAGTCCCTTGAGCTATGGCTCATATTTGGGTTTCTAATGCTTTTACTCTTGATACTAGTAGCATTGAAGGTTCAGAATTGGGCATTGGAAGCGAGGAGCTAGGGGGACCAGGAGGTCCCGGGGGTTCTTGTGACCCATCTCAACCTGCTGGTCTTTGTGGGCCTTGTTGACCCAATGGAACAGGAGGACCACGTTCACCAGTAGGTCCCAGGATTACTGAAGGGGAACTAGGTGGTCCCAGCAGTCCAGGAGGGCCAAAAGGGCCAGGTCCACTTTCTCTGATAGTACCCACATTTGGACAAGATGTTGGACTAGCCCATCAAGCTCACCAATGTGCTCCTCATGTTTGACCAGCAATTGTTCTAGTTGTCTTTTAATCTCATCCTAAAGGGAGGTGATACAGTGGTGAATAGGTTTAGTGAAATCACTAAATTGCTGAGATACTTCTTGGCCAATGTATCCCACAACTCCATTATCAATTTTCACTAACTGGTTATGTATATTGTTGATTTCTCTTCTATTATTGAGAATGGCTTCCTGATCATCCCTTCAAATTTAGAAGCCATTTCATAAAATGAGGATAAATGGGAGTGAAATTGTTGCACCAGGATTCAACTGGTGCTGGAATTCGAGATGATGCAACCCCAAAATCTGGAGTACATGGTTAATAGTGGGATGTACATAATGCTGGAGGTACTGCTCAGTTCTAGCCAAACCAACTTCGGTAGGCTGTAACACCGCTTAATTGTATAGGTTCATCATTTTTACAGCAACTTTAGAGGCTCAGTCACAATTAGGACAAGCACCAGGCTTAATAGCCCCCAGTATCAAGACTTTGATCATTTCTTCAACATTAGTGGCAGATATCTGATAATTATTTTTGTCAGGTCCCTCAATGGCCAGGTCCATAGAAGCTTGAAATTGCAGATTATTTGTATTAGTGGAAGGCATCTCTTGCCTGTTGGAGTGTACCCATTGGGTGATACTCATTGATTCCTCAGAAGAGGGGCTTTCTTCAATAGACATATTCATGGTTGTGAAAGTATGTTTTCACCAGGTAGCCTCAGCAGACCTGGCATAGAGCACAGTATTGGAATTTCGTGAGAAATTATGATAATCAGGTGCTACAAAAAGCTACAAAATTATTAGTTCCGTGGCTCTAGCAAAGATCAACACAATAGCAACGAAGTTATTAGTTCCATTGCTATAATTGATTCCAATCGGAAATACAGAATCCTGTATGAAAAGAGACCAAAATTATTTTAATTGAGACAAAAAATCGTGGTACTTTATTAGTTATCTAAGGAGGGATATCTATAGAGGTAGATTTAGTAGTTATGTGTGAGGATTTACAAGATGCACCTAAGGGAAGATCCTCCTATTAGATGAACAATATTACTGATTATTAATGCCATACTTGTGATGGCCAGATTTGACAATATTGTTATTTGATGAGGCTGATTTTCTTATATGATTTTTTTTTTAGCACTAGTGGTGCCCGACCCAAAAGGGGGAGCCGCCACACATCTTTATTTGCAAATGGCCAAACAAAGGGATTATCATAGATTAAAAAGATCCTAATATAGCCCCTAGGTTATTAGCCTAGCAAGCAGTATCAGATGGTGAGAAAGCTTTGGGGAAACTTTTGTCCAGCACCCGCTTTAGCTGGCAGATCATGGCGGACAACATCAGGGTAGGGGCATCAGCGACATGAGATCATAAGGAGGTATAGTTGGGGGTCTTCTTCATTATTGAGGCTGGCAGTGTCCATCCCCTCAACTTATTAAGCAAGTTGATACTCAGCAAAAATGATGAGAGCCAGCACACAAGTAAATGATTTGATGCTCTGTTGGGTTTGGGAATAGTCGGGGTCAAAAAGAGAGGTTTTTGCCGCATCTATGCAAGCATGGCTCACACCAAAAGCGAGCTCCTAAATTTCATATTTAGCATCTCATCAAAATTGGAAGGGAAATTTGGGATGGGAATACCCTCAACTAGGGGTTCCATCACTCCATGGAGATGCTGGCGGAGGAGGGTGTCTGCAGGGGCAGCTGCGGCTTCCACTGCCATTTGATTGATATTTTTATAATTTGAAAGCTGCTTTTAGAGCAAAAATGGTGGGGCGCGAATTGGGAGAATCAATAAAAACTTCTCCAACGCAAAATCTGGCTTCACATTGTATGGCCAGTTGCTATCATCAATCCGATTGAGACATTAAAATAATTAGGCTCAGCTAGCACTGTCCCAGCCATAGGAGTTGGTATATTGGCGGAACCTGATTGGCCATGAACAGTTGACCACGGCAGCTCAGCTGAAATTGTTTCAGCTATCAACCCAGGATTCCGTACCCTGGCCAAATTATTCAAATTTTTAAAAAATTATAATTTTGATTACCTGCTGCTTTTGAAGCAGCGCCAGACTTACCCAAGGGAGGGGGCAGGAGGATCATGCCCTATATGAAAAATTGGGGCGAGGCAGCCACCAGGGCAGTGCTAGAAGGAGGGGCAACAGAAGCGGCGGAGGCAGAAAATGTGGGGCACTTTGTCAGGGTAAAGCCTGACATTAGAGAATTACTGATATTTCAGATACAATTCATCAGATCAAGATGATTTGTGCTGAAGTTGGATTGATTATTTGCATATCAAATCATGATTGTAATAAGATTCATTCAATCAATCAATTAAAGTATCCAAATTGCAATGATATTGAGTCAATTAATCACAACAAAATGAATTTACATTGAGACTGAGATGATTCCACTGCTTTCAAAATCACATGCAAGTTGCAATCCCATAAGCTTATAAGAATTACATTGCTCTGTTCAAAAATCAATTAAGCTTAGGAAAGTCTAGGAAGTTGGATGGGATAAAAAACTTAACTATTTAGATGGTTAGTTTTTGCAGTCAATAAAATATTATCATATGCTAAATCCTTCAAGTACATATTTTCATTATAACAGTTTCATATACCGTATAGTAAACAAGCTATACAGTCTAACCAATTATTCCATAAAACCTATAACCATGGGTGCAGAAACACCTATACCAGAACAAAAGTTTCTTTCATTACTTCCACGTCCAAACATACCTGGTGTACTGGCTTTAACAGGAATGGGAGTGGTTGAAGCAATCCTTCCTTCTTTAGGGCTAAATCGCCCAATTGCCCTTGCCATTCTCTATATGGTATGCACTGCCCCTTTGTTATACTGGACCTTAAGCTCAGGGGTAGCAAGTTCACAGTTTGCTATAACAGAATGGGATAATATAGTACCACTCCCTGACACACGTGCACTTTGAGTGGTCAAGCTCAAAGCACAAGAGGCAGATGGCATGGCTGTTTTTGAGGCGCGCCAAAAAGGATGATCAGGGGCAGAACTGATCACGGTGGGGGGGAGAATTGTGAGATGGGTGTCACTATTCAATTGCAGATTGTCACTTTTGCATGAGGGCCTTCCACACAATCTACCTCATGGGGCACCACAAACTACAACATGGGGTCTGCGCTGTAAATGGCCAAACCCTCTGTGAGCTCCTGGCGGAGGCATTTGGGGGAAAAGTAGGAGGGCAACCCAGCGAACTGGACCACCAAAGTGGCCTCATCTGGGAGCCAGGTGAAAACAGAGGGGAGCAGATTTTTTTTATGAATTAATTGCTGCTTGGATGCTGCTGCTGCATTGGCTTCTGAGTGGAAGCCAAGGTCAAAGTACCCCTTAAAGGGGAAGAAGTTGATAAAGCTGGCAGGTTTGATAACCACCGTGGCCATCTTGATGATGGTCACGCTTGCATATGGGAAAAGATACCCATATTGACCCAGAGGCCAAAATGCAAATTGCTCCATGAGAGCACCAAAGGGCTCTGGAGCACCACCTGAGAGCTTGAGAGATGGTGGGCCAAGTCCTGAGGGGGGACATAATGCCCAGTAGCGTTAAAGGGGCTAGCAGATCCAGCCTGGGCGCACTTTGGTGGCAGCTGAAAGAAACTAGATGGTGGCGCACCACCACCCCAAGCTGGGGCAGCAGGCATCAATTGCATCGACATTGGTAGGTTTGGGCTCAATTGAGTGGTCATGTTTTATTTTTTAAAAATCCGAATTTTGCTAAAATTTAGGTATCTAAGCAAAAGAAAGATGCTATTTGGCTTTCTTATATAATTTTTTGCCTAGTCAGATAGCTTGGCTTCATCCTTCAGAGAAGGTTGATAGCTCCAACGGTTTGATTGTTAATCTATCCTTGGATCAGATATCTCCAATGTAGCTTTTACAATCTCATTAGACTAAGATATTTAATCTCAATCTTGAGTAACTTCAGTCATTGTAGATGAATCCCCAATATTAACATCTAGCAGTTTAATATATATATTCTTTACTACTTGTGACTGAAAGGTTCCTAGAGAATCTAGACCTAAATGTATATTGACTTTGTACATAATCAATAAAGTAGTTATAAACTTATCAGATATTTTTGCCCATCCATCTAATTTTTAAATTGTCATGATGAGAGCCTTCTGATCACATATGGTACTCTCAAAACTATCAACCACGAATTTAAATTAATGATGAACCACTAAGAGATTTATGCTATAAATGAAACATGTCCTTAGTGCTGCTAAATATTTAGTATCATTAAGGTCTACAACAAAACAAAACTATTTTGATATCCACAAGGTTCTATGCATATAGAGCTTAATTAACACATAACTTGATATCAGTTTATTAAAGAGCAGGGTCTACAATTAGAGGCTCACATTTAGCCTTGAAACCACCTCTATCTACAATAAATTTTTCTAAAAAACTTCCTTTTATTAGTTTAAATTACCAAGATCATAAGGTATTGCACATAGACATTGAAGTATATTTCATGAGTAGAACATAAATAAATGAAGAAATCAAATTTAGCCCCAAAGAGCTTTTAGTAGCTTTAAGCTCTAATTAATTAATTAAAAGCGATACTCACCTTTTCAAAAAGACAAATGCTTTAAGGTCCTTTATAGTTACATAAATTTTCAGCATACCTAAAATCCCTAAACAGATAATTATAAAGTAATAATAGCGATATCTGATATATTAATATTTTTGAGAGAAAAAATTTATAATAGAGGGTATTAAAGACCAGTTTCTCACTTAGGTATTATGTTTGTTTAGACTTTTCTTAGATCTTTCTTACTATATAATAAAAAAATGATATAAAAGACCAATATAGTGGCTTAAATAGTTATCTCTTCAATACTATAAATACTTATTTATATCACTTTCTCAAATATAATAGTTTTGTAAATACTTAGCTAATTCAGATGTTCAAGCAATTTCAACTTTAGTAAGACCTATACAAAATACTACGCTTTGAATTTTCTGACTCTGAAAAGTGACTACAAGATCATGAGCTCAGATAAACTCTTTTTAAAAATTGCATCCTTTCAAGTTTTTTCTCCCCTCTTGTTATGATCAAGTCTTATTTGTGTTTCACTTAAAACTTTTAAAATAATCTACTGAATCTTTGGACAAAGAAATATTACATGGTTTACATGTTTCAGATTATAAATTGATGTGTTGAGATCTTAGGCCTCCTATGGTCTTAAATTTTTAATAATTTAATATCTATTGTGTTTAACTAATATACCGTTTCAAGTTCTTTCTTGAAATATGCTCACTAAAAATTACTTCCTGTTGCAATCACTAATTATAGCTGATTAAATTCATGCCTGAAAGATTCAATGATATAGTATCAGTAAAGTGAGCAGAATTATTATGCACAGTAAATCTTGGTCAACAGTGGTTAAGTGAACAGGGCTTGTTAACTACACCTCCTAAGAGTAAAAACGCCAGGGTAAAATGGTGGGCATGCGCTCAACAAAAAGCCCCAGTGGCTCCCCTGCCAGGTTTTTATGATTACTTATAAAATTTATCAGCTATTATCTCTCACACTATTAACTGTTGTCATCAGTTAAGAATAAGATTTGACTTTTCATGGGATGGTTAAGGTGAACTATGGATTAAATCAGGGGATTTACAACCTAAATTGTTTATGCACGCCATTTGCGTTATGATTCATACTCTATTCCATGGGCAGTTTGACCTTAAGTTCTAAAAGTTAAAAGAGGCTAATGATGCTATACAGGCGTGCATTGTGGTTGACCTTCTGGTGGAAAGTCAGCAGGTGATTGAGATTAAACACACGTGTTGGACTGATCCGAAGGAATAATTATTTTATTTAATTATTCCTGATGGATGTAGCCCATACAATCCTTAAAACACCTCCATATTATTTTGGAGACCTATGGCGGATTCTAGACATTTTAAATGCAAGATTTTTCTCATGCTTACCTTAAATACTGGAAAGGACATCACAGTAAGTTCCCCTACCCAGGATGTGGTGGAGAATTTCACCGGAAATCCCCCATTTATCCATCCTCAAATTAGTGTAAAAATATCTAAATTATTCTAGGTTTTAGTGGATGCCGCACAGTCAATCTGAAACCACTGCTTGGCTTTAATACATAGAGTTCATGATTTCCTGGTAAAAGATAGCATTAAAGAAATGGATGTCTGTGATGAGACAATGGAATAAGAAAACGCTGATTATAATAATATGTATGATGCTTCAACGACGTTCCATGGGAGATCTTCAGAATATACTCAGCCATTAGACTGATTTCCCTAAAAGAACCTAAAATAGTCAAGCAGTCCTGGAAAGCTGCGGGCAAAGCAAAGGGCTCAGCAGAAAACCTCCATTTCACCTGATCAAACACAGGTAAGTATGGTTAATATGGTGATTATGGATGTAAAGATCGATCAGAAACTTTTTTATATAATATGATCAAAACAATCTGCATTCATCAGAGAAATATGATTTGTGCGCTGCCTTACAACAACCTGGATTTTCACACCCTCACATGCAAGCTTTACTCTGAGTGTGACCAATTCCCCAAATCAATACCTCATGTTTACAATGATAAGGCCAGTGGTGAAAAGTAAGCGCACCATAACAATATTTTGTGTGATAACAAAAAATAAGAAGACACCAAAGCTGCGAGACTTGAAGTGTGCTGCCTACAGTCCCATCCCTATGCACCAATATGGTACTCGTAGTAAATATGCATCAGTGCCCATGGAGAGAAAAGGGGTGAGCCAGGGGTATTCTCAATTGCTCCTGACTCACGCTGAGCGTCTCAGTTTAACTAGGAACATTGAACTACATTGTATTCAAGGACTTACCATCCTGGGACAAAAATTGATTTTCATGCAAAATCTATTTGTGGTGATTTTATTGATACAGGAAGCCCACTATCCACAAGGGGAAGAGAAAGCATGGAAATCTTACTCCTCCACATACTTTCTTTTGGTCGCAGCACTGTGGGGTGCTAGTATGGGAGAACCACAATTTAATATATATAAACTCTTTCTTGCATGGCTGCATACTGGCTGTTACTTTCTCTTGGTAAAATGAGGTACACACACTTGCCAGCGTTTATTCTCTGATCTGTACAGGAACGTTGGGATTTTCCCCAATTTTCTTTTCTCCCTTCCCGTTAACGCTTTTGTGTTGGTGACATGAACTAATGGGTGAACACAGCTACAAATCAGTGGCCTTATATGGTAGAAGCCTCACAGGGACACGTTAAACTTCGCTTCCTGAAGGCTACCATGGGCTTCTATGATGCCCTTCCTGAACACTCTCCCCTCCTCCCAAAAATGTCTTACCCTCACGTCTTCAAAGTCTGGTTTATGTTTATGTTGCACATAGCCCTCGCCTTTCACCATCAGTTTTTCATCCCCAAATTTTCACAATATAACACTGCTAAAAATTTAATTCTCTAACTACAGACTAGTTTCAGTATCATTTGTTACATTGTGCCCAGTGGTACAGATGCCTAGATTGAGTAAGCTTCTCTGGATACTCTTAGCCTACTTAAGAAAAATACCTGGGTTAAATAAGTAGCTTTGCACAAGATTTATGACTCCTTTCTGTGTGGACTCTCTAGAAACATGGTCAGACTTTGATCATGCACTTTAAATCAAGCGAAACACATCACTTAGAGGTGATCCTGTGCCACCTCAGAGGTCATAAAGTGCATATTGGCGGAAGCAGATAACACAGAGAAAACTCTATGAAGCAAGCTACAGTTCTTCTTGGGGTCCCAAGTGGATGAGATATCAGTCCACCTAAACTCTTTTTTTTAGTACTAGATGGTAGTCCACCTAAACTCTTAACTAAGAGAACAACACTACTACGTGAGTGTATATTCTCTTAAAAATATTACAGAGGGGAAAACATGTTCTACTAATTAATATCTATAGTTTTGCTCCATTAAAGCTAATATGGCATGTATACAGTTCTGGCGTCCAGAAATTTTATTATGGACATGTTGGAGGTGGTATCCACTGAAGTACAAAGGTTTCTTTTTGGTATATACAAATCTGACCCTGTCAAACCTTTCAAAATTGAAAAGCTTATAATGATGCACATATCCGCACTGTAACTTGCTATACCAATTTATTGAGTGTAATCTTATGTGAGGAACCCAGTTCTTTTTACTGCGGTGCAACACATATAAAATGCTAGGCCCTGATTAGATTCCTTATGATTTTATCAGCGCTATTTCTCTATCATATCCGCCATCCTCTTATAATCTATGGATAAATGAATTCTGCAGACATGCCTCATCCCTGGTGGCCAAGAGGCTTATATGGTAACTTTAGTTTAAAAAGGGTGATATGTTAGATTTAGCCAGTTGGCTCCATATCTCACTTAGTAACAATGATACCAAACTTTTTACCTAAAATTATGGTTTAGCGCCTTTATAAAGTTGCCTCTGAGGTATTCTACATGCACAATATGGATTCATATCAAGAAGCTTCATAAAGGATGACATACACACAGTAACTAATGTCTACCAATCCCATGTTAATGGTGCTTTGGTTTTATTGATTAACAAAAATCCTATGATCGTTTAAATGAAAGTATGTTCGCGCTTGCCTCCACAGGTTAAGCTCCCAGATTCATCAGTTGGGTAATGTTGCTTACTGAATCAGCCACAATGGCAGTCTGTGGGTCAGGTTTCCGACTGAACAATTTCTCCCAAAGACGCCTCCTCCAAGGTGACCCTCTAACCCTATTTTATATAGAATTTTATTTTGATCCCTCATCTACAACAAAAATTACCATCTTAATGGTGTTCATGTGCATGGACAGGCACCAATCAGGATGCTGACATTCATTAAAAATTGTGAGGTTGGTAGCTTGAACAACAATGATGCTCACATGCTTGAAACTTACATCCAAGTTTCTCATTAGTAAAGTAATGCAGCTCTTAATGAAAGAAAGACCAAGATCACCCTTCTTAGAAAGTATCAGACCCACTGGACACCATTTACCTTTAGTAATTGGACAAACTAAGCTTCCAAATCAATTGTTCGCGTAACTAGGCAGTCATCAGATATTACCCTTCTTTAACTTCCTTTTGCTTCAAGGCCTGCCTATGGGCCTGTCCGTTACCTGTGAGTGTGGATTGAATCAGGAGGAAGTCACCACCATGATGAGCACCAAATTGTGGACAAAATGACTAAAAGCATCGCATCTACCAGAAGACAGCTTCCTAGCCTGACAGGCTTGGTAGTGATTGCCATTTCACTGCTTCTGTCCATCAGTTGGTTTTCTACACGCTATCACTTTTCCCTATTTTTGCATCTCTTTATGCCATCATACAGGGGTGGCTCTAGCTAAGCTGAAATTCCCTTATGTGCCTTGAAGTAATAATTTGGCCTGCGGCAAGGTGGAGTTATTGGACTTATCATATATGTTGATGAAGCTTCCCACATCCTTGTCTCTTGGATGCCCAGGTCACTAACCCAGTACTTCCCTCACAGAACTGGGCTCGCACTTGAAGGGTTAATTTTAAGCGTGCTCTTCGCTTTAGCTATCTTTCCCACCCTTATTTTCTACTCAAATATCTGGCTTCACGCCCCTCAGCTACCAGTCCCCATGGGATCCCTTCATACTTCAAATGGATGCTCCTAGTCATAGAGGTCAGAATGAAGGATCTTCATAAGTGGTCAAACCTCCCAGAGGGGATGTCCCAATATACTATACAGCCAAGTTGTTCACGCTAAGTTTTTTAGCACCATCATACATCACCATGTAAGCACTATTGTCCATTTCAACTAAATTGATATGCTGGACATTCCTTACTTATTGGACAACTAGAGGGATTTTGGAACTACTCTTACCATCCTTTACTGCAGCCCAGGGTCCACGCTCAAAGTGTAAATAATTGAAAATGTTATATCGTACTACTGAGAAATTAACGCCTTTAGTCTTTAAATGCAGTGTAAAGCCTATATGGATCATTATCAAGCCATCTGGAAGAATGTCCGCCTTTTAAAGCTATTTGGCATGAATTATGAGTCTCTTCCACCAGGAAAACATGAAGGACTACCGCTTGTCAAAGAACATTTTTGTTTTATAATGAACTTTCACATTACAACTTCTTCCCATGCTTTAAAAGTGTTAATAACGTTATGGATGATCAACACAATTGTTCTAAATGCCTTCAGGCACACCCCCTACCCTTTGTGAAGCAGTCTTTTGCTTCCACTCCCATTTACTAGATCAAAATCAAGCCTGGTTTTTTCCCACATGACACCATGCCATTGAAGTTTTATTTCCTCCTGGTTCCCCATTTGGTTATTATCTATGGACACATTCCTCAATTTTTTTATTTTAACATTATCCTCCCTTGAACATCCCCCCGCCTTTCACTGGCGGTCCTGCTGGCAATAGGAGGTGGCTCCGCCTCCTCTGTGGTGCCTTTTCGTTTGTTTTGTTTCTTGCTTTTATTTTTTACCGGAATTATCTGACTCATGTTCAGTCTTCCCTGAATAAATAGTTGAAATATTCTCATTATATATAAATCATTGCATGTAGATAAAGGCTTGTTAAATCATAGTATGTATAGTCTGATAGTTATCAAGGTAATATTAAATCTCAAATATTTCTTTCGTTTAAATCAACAATTTGATCAAATTTGATTCTGTTAATTTATAGTACAGCAACCTTTGCTAGAGCGCCTTACCAAGTTTTCTAAATATTAACAACCTTGACGCCTGCTTTTTCACATGGTGTGGTGGTGCACCACCTCATGGTTCTTCCAACCGTTCCTAAAGCACCCCAAAGCTGGCCCCACTAGCCCCTTAATCCCTCCAATTGCTTTGTCCCAACAGTGGGACCTAATCCGCCACTTTGCGTACACCCATGCAGGGCTTTGAAGCACCCTGGTGCACCCCAGAGCAATATGCGCTTTGGCTTTAGGTTGAGTATTTGAAACTCTTCACCTATGCACAAGATACTATGATCAGATGGCTCAGGCATTTTTAAAACTGCCAATATTTAGATTTTCCCTTTAAGAGTACTATAAGCTTGGCTTATCATTTAAATCTCATACCATGGTCATGGTGACGTTGCCAAATTATATATAAAAACTCGCCCATCCCTACCACCCACACTTAAATATCAGCAGATGCCACTTTGGTGGTTCAAATTTATGTCCTGACCAGCCTTTTTCCCCTGAGTGCCTCTGAAAGTGCTTTTGAGAGTTTGGCCGCTTTAAGCGCCTATACCATCTTGAAGCTTGTGGTTACTGATGAGTTCAGACGCCCTGCAGGCCCTTTCACCTTTTCAACGATCCGCCACTCCACCAGATACCTATATCTCCATTCTCCTTTGCATCATGTTACATTTCTCCTCTGACCATCCTTTCTAGGACCCATTGGAGAACAGCCATGCAGTCCTCCCCTTGTGGTTTAGACTCGTATATAGTGCAAATGTTCTTCTGTTGAAGCCGCCACATCCCACTCTTCTCCCTCTAGTAATTGCCCTGCTGCCATTCTGTAATTAATGGAATGGGGATCTATCATCCCTTACCTCCCTCCACTACTTCAGGAATACTCCAAATTCATCTTCCAAGACAAACCAAACCAAACTTTTACAAAATAACTGAGCAGATTGTTTCTCAGAACCACTTATATTGTTTTTCATTGGTCAAGGGCAACCATACCTGCCCCACCCAGTAATGTTTTGTTGCTGGACCATATTTTACCAATTCCACCCATTTTAATCTCTCAAATGGATGGAAAATGCAAATTTCCCTATGGCATAACGCCAGATTTAGTTAGACTCAAGATTTTTAATCCGCTGTCTAATCCTGAACCTAGCGCTGTTTACTACCTTTAATAGAGCTTTTACGCATACAATTCACACCATTATCTCTAAAGCAGTAGTTTCCCGTATCAATTCCCTCCTGAGATAAGCCCTCCGCGTGACCATGAAGCTAATCATTAATGGTATACTATGTTTTAATTTCCCAGATGACTTTCATAAAAGGGTCTAGAAAAATATAAGAGCTTTCATTTGCCACAGGTGCACATGAATCATTATAAACCAAGTCGTCACTGTCTGGCTCACACTGCTCCCAAACCATCCAGTAAACAATTTTTTGTGTCATAACTCATAAATTAGCCCTAAACCAGATTTCTCATTACATCAAGGCTTTGAGTAATGCATGTATACTTGACAAGAATATTTTTAAATTTTTCATCTTCTACCACATTTTTCTGACACCCTAACTACCATTTTGACTGCTCTCAGCGTGCCCTCAGATCTGCGCTGGACTTAGTTACTATCACCCATTTCCTTCAAATATTGCGCTAAGGCTATCCACTACAGCATCAAGTTAAGCGTTTTTGGTCTCAGCTTTATTTAAAACCCTAAATTTAAAGCGCGTGCCATTTCCTTTTTGGGACCCGCTAGTGCTAAAAATTATTATTCAGCCAATATATCAGTAATATATCTACCGCACTCATAACTTACCATTCATCAGCACATGTACTTATTAACAAGATAAAATGAGTCCTGGTATCTCCCCAACCTTCCTTGTAATGAGATATTTATACTTATTATATTATTTTAATTTAGTATAACATGGATTAAAGTTATATCATCTAGTTTCTCCAAGTATCTATTATAGGTTACTAAGTTCTAAAACTAAGCTACACTGATATAAGGTTGAAATACTTTAACTAGATCAGACCCGTATGAGTATCAAATTTCTGTTTTGTGAATGATTCCAGTGATACTACGCAGAATGTAATTAGTGAGGGTAATTTATGGTAGGGGTATATTTACAACAACCCAAAAAGAAGGGACCAAAGATTTAATCCTTTCTACAAGAAAGAATTTCTGTCTGTAATAGAATAATATGTTGAGATTACTTAGTGAAGAAAAAATAAGTAAAGTTTTTCTTAAATAGACTACTTGGAATTAAAATAAAAATATAATGAGAATTTGACTATACTAGATACTAACTGGATGTTTCAATATGTTTTATATTATAAGCACCTTTAATAATATAAAAATAGGACAAGAATATGAAGCAACGAGACTGTCAACTTGTGATACTAATCAATTCTTAGGTGAGTTAGATAAACTTTCATGAGAATAAAGATTGATTTCACGATCAATTTGTTCACATCTTTAATATTTAGTCGTGATTAACCCTAAGCTGAGAGCAATTTTGAGTTAATAGTACAATACTTTTTATTAATTGTATTTACTTATTTGTTAAAAAAATTTAATGTAAGTTTCATCTACAGTTAAATATATCTTCATATCAACATATCTATGTGTCACATCCAAAAGTCATATTTCATCTTTTTAAAATAAAAAGTGTAGTATTTTAATCTCATCCACTAAAAGATTAAGGTAAGTATTTTATCCCTTGGCTTTAACTAATCAGTGGTAAGAGAATTGCAGCTCATGATGCCCACTTTAAATCTATATAAGGATCTTATCTAAAGGTGTTGCTTTTACTAACTTTATGATAATTATAGGTCAGCTTAAGGATTCTTGGTATTGTTTCCCCTAAGGTAGTTAGATAATGAGGACATGATAGGCTACTCTTCTCCTCATTAAGCTTTCTTAATATCAGATGTGCAATTGTCTGACATCAACCCCTTTGATAATTATGGGAATAATAGCGACATAAAAAATTCGTCAGTGTAATCTGTTGATAGAACCCCTAATGATAACGACTTAATAGACTTTTTACCTCTCTTGTTGTGATCCTATATTTTATGCCCTGACAGATCTAAGTTTGCCACCTAATTTATGATGCAATTGTGGTAACATAGCATTAATTCCTGATATTAAAATTTTATCAATGGCTGTTTTATATTGTTTGCATCCTTGAATTCCCTTGATAACAGCTTTTTTAGATTGATCATAGTATCATATATGGTTGTACTATGCGCTGGGCAAGCTTCTTCGTGGCATTTTTGGGTCCTCATTTCTATCTGAAATGATATTTTTGGCTATTAAATAAATACTTTCTTGTTTGAGTCCATAGAAAACTTATAAAGGTGATTAAAAGATGAAATGGTACAAGAACAAGTATCCTATGATGCGCTGGCAAGGATGATCCAGGAAAAGGGTCCAAAGTAGTTGTTTATAAGATTGATAAAGAAGTTCCATATGCTGATTATAAATTTCATTTATGAAAGTTTTGTAAACTAAAGATAAGAGTTGTTAGGTTCACATAAAGGTTGAGAGAAATTGACCACTCTAGATGTGAAAATGCTCTCTGTTGCATATTAAACTTATGACAACCATGGTGGGAAAATATGTGTTGATGAAGGGTTGCTGTAGTTTTAGCAATTTGAGCATAAGTGCAATAGTTCAACTAATTTGGTGAACTGGTCAATGCCTATTCCCATATAATAGTTCCCACTGATTGAATGAGTTAATGGACCTATGACACAAAAACTGATAGTATGGAACTCATGTTGGGGAGCATATAGCTGAAGCTGATAATTAATCTTCAGGGCGCTTTGCATCTTTCATAATAATCAGGCGTCCAATAACTCAAAGATATGGTAAAATATAACTAATCAGCAGTATTGCTCCTAATTATAGCTTTATGTTTTCGTGGGTATACCATGACCAAGGTTTGTGTGGGCTTCCATTTTTAAAGGTGCTCGCTCAGATGGGCGGAGATGTTAGCCAATTCTAACCAACCTTCTAGCATAATTTTCATTATTCTAACTTTTTATATTGAGATTCCTTAAAAACATTTTCTTGACAATCTATTCTCATTGTAAAAGGCATTTAGCGTCATCAGAAGGTCGTACAGAATTTAATTCCTACTATTATCCAGTGCAAGATTAGTAAGAGATGAGTCCATCCACGTTCATATGGAGGGTTCTTGTCATTGTTTAGTCTTTATACTATAATTTTGGAGCTTTAGTACCTACCAAGCTAATCTTCTCATTAGACACTTATTGTTCTGCAACCACTTATTAAGTCTTTGCTGAAACAAAGTTAAAAAGTGATTCCAAAAATTAAGGATGGTAGTTCTCAACCACAAATATGACTCTAAGGCTCTCATCCTTGTCACATTATAATTTAGCTTAGTTTTTAAAGCAACTTGCTAAATTAGGATAGAATATCAACATCATCTTCATCCAGCTATGCCATGCCAGACTTAAAATGTAGATATGAGGCGTTGTTAAAGAGAATTAACATTTTTTATAGTCTGTATGGTGCATAATGGCTTTTTCTGCAATAAACTCTTTAGCAAATTCAAAATTCCTCTAGTTTTTTGTACACCTAGTTAACAATGTAATAGTTATGATTAATAATTTAAGCTTTGTTTCCCTGGGAGAATTTTGGTATAAAAGATGATAGTTACCCATCAAGATGAGGAACACTTAGGTTTCTGTTCAAATTAGTCTTCCCAACCATTCTGATAACTATTTATCTTCTTAAGTTTATATTCTTTTCAAAATTGATATAGACAAAGGTTTCAATCAATATGCCTAAACGCTGATGGCAATCTATAAAATCTAGATAACTATAAATTAGTTTCCCCCACGGACAGGTTTTTATTTATAGTTGCTAATCTATAGTAATACTTTAATGCATGGTTATCTTACCCTGGTACCTCAGGCTACTGATAAAATATGAACAAGAATATTATACAAAACACCTCCAGCGCAACTCTGGATTTTTGAGTACTTTTTACTAACTTTACCGTGGCCCTAATAATCTGAACACCATGTATACAATTTTATTACTACCTTTCCTCGCGCCAGTGTAAACTAGCTATTAATAAGTTTACCATTAATTATTTGGCCATTCCCCGTTTCATTATTGTAATTTTATGAATGCTACTTTTATTTTAATGTTTTTAAAATGGAGGCAGCTATACTTTAACAATCTCTATATTTTAAGCAGCATACCTGAACTTCTCATTTGGTGATTAATTGCACTAATGAGAACACTGGGAGCCCCTTGGGTTGGGACCATCTAGTACTAAAAAAAAGAGAACACTGGGAGTGTTAAGCACATCTAGGAGGGGTTTTCAATTATAAAAGAAATCTTGTTTTTACTCAAGCAACATAAAATTTTAACCACAAAGACAACACTTACCATCCTATAGCCAATGTGAGTATCCAATACAATGTTTACTATATCTTAAAACACTTAAAAGACTAAATTTGGCTTTATTTCCCTTTTTCCATGTAACTGCGTCATATAAAATTATCCTATTTAGTTAAAGACTTAATTATGTTAGTTACAGAAAATGCCAAAGTGCCTATTGTAACAATTCTCTGAGGTTCTTTGATTAGTCACCTTGGTTATAATTTAAACTTTATCTTTAAAAAGCTTGATTCATTTAATTTATACTTTCTAAGAACTACAGCGTTTTGTTAAAAATGAGCACTTTTAGTGTACAAGTTTTATATGGACCCATATAAAACTTGATAACTTCATTAGTATTTCTAAGGTGATATTAGAAGTCTATAAGATTACTGTAATACACTGAGGTATATATTAATTCAGCTCATCCTTAGTCCCTTTGTATATGGTCTATTGCTCATCAAAAAGTGTCAAGAGCATTAAAAAAAGTCCTATTTAAAACCATGCTTTTTTAGTACTAGATGGTTAAAGCCATGTTGGTTGAAGGGAACTTAGCTCAATATCAAAGAGAAATTTTTTTGATTTTTAGGTGATATATCCATTTGACAGTACCTTCTATTCAGTTCCATTGAAGAAAAAAATTTAAATACAGAGATGGGGTGAGAGCAGCATTGGTATGCAGGAAGGGATTGCTATTCTTCTTATGTGGGTGTTATGCTTCTGATAGTCCATCACAGCCTGATGGCCATCAATCTTAAAAAAATGGGTGATGACCATGTGCTATGAGCTAGTACTTGTAATCTGAGATCTAATAATTTTTTAGTTTATCCTCATATGTTTCTCTTTAAAACTTTGGAACTATTGTCAGGTTTGGAACAGAGGGACTGGCATTGTATATAATGATTTTTAACTTCAATACTTCATATGACCATATTAATGATCTGTGTTAGATGATATACTACTGCTATATCTAACAGAGAGTGAACTTTTTAGGTTCTAAATTTAACTCTTTAGATATAAGATAATAGGTAGAGTGCTGAGAATATTATCAGCTGTAAGAACATGATAAGCTGTGTTCTGATGTAGTAGACTCTAAAGCCATTGTTTCTTGGTATCAAATGAACCCTTACCATATCCTGATTCTTCTTCACAATTATATTATTTTCACTAAAATTTCCTAGTAAGATGGTGACGATTTCTTTATTTTACTGAGTCTAATTCACTTGTAGGATTCATTGCTCTTGTAAGTTCACTCTGTTAATTCTTGTTATATATGGGAGATATTCTGAGAGATGCTAAGAGTGTTTTTTGCCAGTCACTTGTTTTATTTTAAATTTCGCCTCCTTTAAAGAATAGAAAGGGTTTTAATATCTTAAATTATCTAGTTATGATAACACTATTGTATGACAACCAGAGGCGAAATAATGCAAAAGTACATACAATAATTTCTATCAGATGGTGTCTTCATTCAAGTTGTCTAGTGTAAGGTTGCACATTGTCTAATTACCTCTAATACAACGGAATGGCAATATGGCGATTGTTATCCAACAAAAAAGAAATTAGAAAAATATAAATGTCTTAATAAAGATATCTTAATTACTTTTAGAGGAACAATATTGCCAAGCCTTGGATCTCTCTTGACTCTTATTAAAAAATAGCTTCTCACTATTATTCAGTTTCAGTAATCTAAAAAAAACCAGCTTTTAACATTTCTTTTCTCTCTGTCCTCTTTAGCTTAAACATAAGTGTTTTTTCCCATTCACTTAGGCTGTCTGTCCTTTTCTACTTAGGTTCCATTAGGTATATTTAAAATTCTGCTTGTGCGCCAAGGTCAAATATCCTCAACTTTCCCAATTCTTTTAATTTTTTATAGGCATTTTATGGTTTTGGTTTATGATGGAGTTATGTTTGTTCATCCTATTCCCTGTAATTTAGTAATGTCAGCAATTGACCGCTGGATTTAAAATATATCAAGATATCTGTCCGCCAGTTGGTAATATATCACTATTCTGTAAAAAGGCTTATTTCTTAGTCATATAGGGCTTCAACTTCCCCCTGACTAAGAAAAAAGCACTTTTAGTGACAATATTCATTAAAAAGATAATTTGAAAGCGAAATTTTAAGGCCACATTAATGAATCTGCTAACACATCCAGCCTCTTACTTCCTATATTGTTTGCGTTATGATTTTAGATATGAGACTCAATTCATGATAATAAAAACCATTTCTTTTAGATCAATTATAATAATTCACTTTTCGCGCCTAAAGAATTTTCTCATTTAAAATATGTAATAACTGATCTATTATTTGGTGATATTATGTGAAAACAAGGTAAATGTGAGAGACGCGCTCATGTTTTCTACTTATAATATCTGACTCAATAAACTCAGACACTTGAACCTTATGCTATGTTTTGAGTAAACAGTATATTAGATATTGTAATCATTTTGACACTGATATCCCATTAATGTTTCAGATTACACTGGTGGCGTGCTTTCATATTTTAAAGGTAATGGAGTAACTTATTTTGACTTTCATCATAATTAAATGTTTATATATAAAATTATAACTTGTGATTCTATAAAGAATAAGTATAGAAAGAGATGTAAAATCTGTGATTACAGTAGGCGCTTTTTATGTGTTGATTAATCTTAAGATACATGTCCATAAATAATTATATAGGTGGATTTTCAAGGAAAAGAAGTAAGAGAGAAGGTGCAGTTAGCATCAGAAGTAATCTTATTCTATAGCATTAGAGTCAACATAGAAATAGGGGTTAAACATGTTTAGTTTATAAGCATTTTAATAAGCATTATTTGGTATAATAATCAAAGAATGATACCACAATGATCATGGAGGTCATAGTGCGGGAAGCATAGTAGCTATAGTAGCAATAAGAATTTTGCCTCATGTACTGAAATCCAGTATTTAATCTTAAAGCCAACCATATTTGGCGTTATTTTTTAATATAATTTACAACTAACACTACAATTTCTACTCCAAAAGAATCAACCACACATAGTATAAAGAACTTAGCAAGGACAATAAGCGCAAGCTGAATCACAACTTTCCACCCAGCTCCCCTAAATCTCAATGAAGAAGATATACCAGTGGGTAAAGCGCAAGTTGTCTTATGAAGGTCTTTTCCCAGAGTTAGTGGCTATCTGGAGCCATAGATGGCTACATTTGGTAACATTGTGGCACAAATATGATGGGTTAAGGAGCATAAAAAGTGTTATCAGTTGCACATGCTATGCTTTTTATCGCAGAGTGCTTCACTCACCAAGTGCTGCTGCTGACTGTAGGTCAACACTTAGACTGGAGATCAATCCATTGTCTGTTGCTTTTTGTATACTGGGTTCTTCTCTGTTGGTTGAGGGATCCTTCACCTACTGGAATTTTTTTGTTTTCTGAGTTTATTTCCAACATAATTGATCTAAACTATATTTATTCTCAGGTGTCTGACGCGTTTCAGGACCTCATTGATGGATACCTTGTAAGATACATCCCATTGATTACCCTATTGGTAATATGTCCTACTTTCTTTTTCCAGTCAATGCTGAGCCTATAATAAATTGCATTGAGAAAGGGTAAGAGACTGCGGCGAGCAGTATAATCTGTTGATGCACCCCTTCCTCAAGTTTACCCTATCATGTAAGACTCCTAGTGGTTTGTCAAGTGCTAGTAGCAACCTTTTATCCATGATTTGGAAACAACTGCTTTCTCATTGTCCTCTTTGCCTACCCCCTGTTTGTCACCTATTATTTTATATCATGATACAGTCAGATGCTGATATTTTAGGGCATCCTCCTGGTTATCAGGAGCACAACCGCCTCTACCATCATTATGGCATTTTTACTTTGTCACTTGGTCCGTGATCCCCTAAACTTATTCATCTGACGAGCCATCTGTGTAATCTTCCCCCAGAGAGAGAGTCATCCCCAAGTTGTTACCAAAGAAACCCTCTCCCAAAAAACTTTATTAAATTAAAAGAGAAGTTTGGTAATTAAAATGATTGAGTCATTTAATAAGCACATTCAATAGCGTAAAAAGCGGGCGTTCATCAGTGGTTGTCATAAGAGGAAGTCAGGAGAGTCTGCACCACTAATGATAGCAGTAGTATGCGATGTGAGTGATAAGCGGGATTTCTGATTCCTGTTTCTAATGAGCTCTGTTAGTATCCTATTCTTTATTATTGATGGTTTATTATTTTTTATATTATTTCTTGGACTAAAATATTTCTATCTTAATTTATATGTTTTTTCCTTTTTTCCAATTTATCCTCCTGTTATTTTTGTATAGGCGAAGGAACTTGGCATTGACTTAGCTATTACACGTCTGACCTTTAGCACCTTTATTCCGCATGCCTTTGTGTATGTATTCTCTATATTGAAGGTTCTATATTATATTTTAGTTTAATCTCTTTAAAGAACCCATGATGTAATGATCAGCACAAGCTGGCTATTCTTATTTAACCGAGGTAAGCTGACCAGGGGGACGGACATTACCAAATATACATAAAACTAAGGAAATAACCGACAGATATAAAATTGGGCACCCCAGGGTACTCAAGTTACCCCTGTTGCCAGCGGGACTGCCAATTTTGGGGGGTTAATGTACTACTTTGAGGGGGTTTCCCCCGCTATGGAGCAGGTGTGAAGGAAAGGGTCTGTGTGGAGAAACCAAAGTGGGAACCATTATTCTATGAGCGCTTTTTGCCTTGGTCTCATATATCCATAGAGCCAGGCTTGGAAGTGCTCCAGTAAGTGGATGTCGAACCTGTTGATAACCTCATGAATGGTTGGGACTGTGCCCTTGAACGCATCTAGTGCAATTGTGTGGATTGTCCACATTGCAATGGGTAATATTAGGGAATGGAGGGTAGATGGGATTGGTGACTCGATCTGGAGTGCAAAGATGCTCTTTGATATCGAGAATTCCTGTTCTTTTTGGATCTTAAGCAGGCATGAGACTTCCTGCCATATAGCTTTGGTTGAGGGGCATGTTTCTAGGCGATGATGTAGGGATCCCTCCCCTCCACATACTGCACATGTTTATGGAGGGAGTTGGACTGGTCCGCCATCCTATAGATCCTTCTCTAACAGCGCCAGGAGTTTGCTCTTATCCTCAGCTATAGGAGTGGGTGGTGAGTCATTTTTCACATTGCCTTCTGCGGTTAAATAATAGGGAATGTCCAACATATCTAGGTTCTCTATCCTAGCTATGCTTGGGGTTGTTGTGAGCATATCTCTCTGAGGGTGGTTTTCTGGGTTTCTTAATTTGAATTGGGGGCTGGGTCGTCCCCTTCCCTGTATAGTAATCATGTTCTCTATGGTCCATCCCATACGGCTATAGTTCAGAAGATGTGTTTGAAATGAGGGGAGGTTCCATGTGGACCCGTTGCAGTAGGGTGCTTAGCAAGGTATGAAAGTAATCTGGGTGGACTATGTGTGTTGGTTAATTTGAGCGCCTGTGTAAAGTTAGTCCTTGCTGCTCTGGACCAATGTTGTTGTTGGAGGTCTGGAGCAAGGACTCCCTTATCCAGGTACCTAGGATGTGATTGGCGTGGCTCTCAACAAGCTGAATATTTTGAACTTTAGTATTTTGCTTGTCATTGAATGATGGCATTTTCTTAGAAACTTTTTTAAGATGATATTCACTGGTAAAATTCTTGATCAGAGTGGACTATAAATTTCCAGCTAATGATGTGGCTCCGACTTAGCTGTGTCTTACACTCATTGGTATTTTAGTAGGGATAGGGATGGTGTTATTCATTTATATTTTGAAATTGATTCTTTTTGTTGTTGGAGTGGTACTAATCTTATATGTGAACAGAGGTAAAGAGAAGTGAGCTCCAATATTAAAGCCATTCCTTTACCATCTTCTGAAGAAAGTTCACCAGAGAGAAGTTGACGTGCATGACATTTTTAATAGACTCCATGCTGTATTTGAAATAAGTGATAATTTAGTTGCCATCATATCATGAAGCTTGAGGATGATATGAACAGTGTAGCTGATTTCATCTGTGAGGATAAAAGAAGAGCAACAGTGCCACAAAATGGTGCACTTCATGAATTGATGTGGTAGATATTAATTTAGGTCTCAAACAGCTTTTGCTTCTACCCGTCTATTTAAATGATATACAGCTATAGTAATGTACATGATATAGATAGCAACATTAGGAAAGGTGTATATGACATTATGGATACCATATTCCATGCAATTCAACGCTTAGCTATTAAATATGAGTTTAATAAAATAACATCTCTGTTTGACACTGATGGCAGCACAATAATGTTTTGTTGATGTCAAAGTGCATGCTTCCCAAATAATATCTTTTCTCAAAATCCCATCATTTTTAACCCTTATGTCCCACCACCTTGTGCGGAAAAGATTAAATATTTTTGGTTAATTTGTCAGACAATTACAAGTATTATCTTATAATAAGAGATTTTTAGTTGATAATAATGTCAAAATCAGCAAAAAGACCCTGGCCAAATCTTGGTGGAACCTATTGAATTTGGGCAGTTCAAAATCATCTAATTCTCAGCCAAATCATCCAGCTCTTATCATATGGGTTGTGCCAAAACTGCAGCTGAATAAAAAAAGTTGTGCTGAGGATTATCTATGGCCCCTCAATAATTTAGCTCAAATACTTTGGCGGAGACAACCCCCTTTTGTAGGGTTGGAGGGGGTACCGCAAGGTGAAAGTATTTTCTAATCATTAGTTGGAAGAAATATATTAAAATCTTGCTGAACGGAATACTCATAACTAATATTGACACTCATTCAGACATTCCAAAGAAGCCAAGTATTACTTGGAGGCTCTTATTGGTCAAAATCATATATTCCCCAATTTGTACATTACTAAGCAATTCAAACTTTGTGTCTGAACATTTTAAATACTAACATCAATTTATTAAGAGGGTTGCCTTCTTTACCCCCTCGCTACCACCAATAAAACTTAAAAGCCTAATTTTTAGTATTCACTTTTAAGAATATTTATTACAACTAAGTGGTGTAAAAGCCCCTCTATTTATTTTGGCAGTAGAGATTAAATTCTTCTTGAAGCATTGTTAAAATCTGGGGAAAAATTAGCACCATTGATCCTACACCCAGCCCAATTTCAACACAAATTTGCCAGCCTAAGTATTTTTGGAATGAAGCCATTAATTACCTAAACAGCTCACCATCTCTTTAGAGGGTAATGTCTCTCATCACATCCAGTGTTTATAAATGATTTTAGCAATTTGTTGCATACTTGAAACTTAAATTTTTTGTACACCAAATCTGCAAGAACCATCATAATGGTGATTATTATTAACTGCAACAGACAGTCTGCCTTCTGATGATTTAATTCAGGAAGGTAAATTTAAAAAGTTAAAATTAACTTTAAGGGCACAACGTTCTAGCCTCCATTACAGCATAGAAAAGATTTTGTAACCAGTTTAGGACGTGTAATTGGTCATAACCTTGAATTTTACTCCTAGCAGATGTACCCAGGAAACTGTAGTTAGGAGTATATCGCTAAAAAGCATTCCCATTTAGAAAAAGCATAGTTATGCTTGTGACAGTTTTAGCTCTGTCTGTAGTAGGGAACCATATTTTCCAAGACATCATAGTCCCATTAAAAGAGTAAATTCTATGGCAAAGTGGGAAGCATCAGTTTGCAATATAAATCATTTTTAGTCCTGCCACCCTGAGACTGAGGAGTTTTTAAGGCCATATTGATAGTCAAAGGCACACTGACACTGTTCTGATCAAGTGAGCGGCGCATCTGCATTAGAAGCTAAAAGTTTGGTTCAGCAATGCAGCTAATTTATGTATGAAGCTTTGGTAATATCCAACCTTTTAAAAAGATATCTGTTCATTGCGCTTATTATTTGGGTTATCAATCTTTGATGGCGTTAATCTTGGTGAGATGGGGCTGCAAGCCTTTGGCGTCTATCTTAAACTTAATACACTTAGCTATATTCTGTAAAGAATTTATTTTTTTTGGTTTTATTTTTCACAGCTACAGCAACAAGTTGTTGAAACTACTCATCCATATTTTTAGATTTGAAAAGGCCAAGAAAACAAATCAAGTCATATAGATTTACAATAAACTATGATTTTTTAAGTTAATTAAAATGGTGTACACTGCCCATTGGAATTTTGCTGGGCGTTGTAAAGCCCTGGATAATCAAATGGACTCAAATATATTTTAAAAAGTATCTATTGTGAACTCTCCTGCTCAGCTTCAAGAGGTTGAATTCTTTGTTAACAAAAAAACATCAACGCAGAGAATCATCTGGCGCCTCCCAAAAAGTTAACTCATCACAGTTAGCCAGTAGGAGAAGAAGTCTTTCTTCAATATGTTTTTTAAATTTATAGTGATCTAGCATACTAGTTGGTTTAGACCTTTTTTTGACACTCAGTAATTTTCAAAGCCCAGTGACCCTTAGATGCCTTTAACAAGCCTTTTTTATCAGCTTCCCTATATATTTAGAAATTATATTCTCCAAAGCTTGAGCGTCAGATTAGACGCGATTTAATGGTTCCTGGTTGCCTAAATCTAGGTGATGAATGGCGTTGTGGGCACAGCCTTGTAGTGGTCACTGGTAGTAAAAATCATGATTTTCTTATTACATGGCAATCAATTAATCTTTCTAATTCTTGGTCAGTCTCATAAGGCTTTCCTAGAGAAATTATCTAGACGCTTGTTAAACTCACACCATAACGATCAGATTCTACTAATGAACCATATTCATGAACACTATGGACCTCAAAAAAAGGTTTTGGTCTGGATAAGCTTTTACTTATATCTCTGCACAGTTAGGGGAGCATTATGCATGTTACTAATAGATATTTTATCTCTCACTGACCTGGTAGTATTATTCCAGGGCTACAAGTGGCTCAAAACGTTGGCGCTGGTATGGATCAATTAAATTTTCTGTACAGTCCTTTAAGCAAAGTCCAACACTGCAGTTTAAGCACAGTGATAGTCCTTATTATTCATGATCTGATTAAATAAGAATTCATTTAACATCCTTAGCCGTTGATAGCGGATTTTGGCACTACATCACGATATGAGAGGTTTATTTGATAAATATGAGCTGGTATCTTGATTATATTGTCAATGTAAAGAAGACTGATATTCATTATTCAAGAAATTATAAACGTCTCCTCCGCTTTATCTAACACTTCTCCAAAACAATGCATGATGCTACTTTTATTAGCACTCTTAGTTAAGGTTAGTCAACATATTTTGGGCGCTGACATGATGATCAATTAAATTAAAGAAGTAGAGAGTTTTACACTCTTTTGGATATGGAACGCTCCAGGCTCAATATGTCAAGCATATTTGGTGTTTGATATTTGAATTTAGAGGCATCTTAGCCACCAGTTATTTCGACAAAATTACTGAGACTTTGGTATCAATAAAAGCAAATTTTGATCCTCCCTACAAAAGTATCACAGTAGGCAACATGGAATAATTTAGATTTCAGTTATCTAGTCAATGTATGTATTTTTGCATCTTAATTGTATATAAAACGTTTGATGCAAGATTTATATGAGAGAATCTCTTGATGATTTTTTATGGGTATGGCTATACTTACCATTCAAGAGATGGCATGTCAGTTGAAGGCGTAGTTCATTAATTAAGTTTTGTTCTATTTATAAATGGAGGACTTAATGATTTTTTGATTGATTAGAGGGATTTTTGGGACTAATTATTCTTTTTTAGGATCATTACTGCATATTATTTCATTGATAGCCTTTCATCTAATAGATTGCTAACGTAGATGCTGAGATTTTCATGAGGGAGTATAGCTTGACTAGGTAGGACTGTCATGCCATATCAGCGGAACTAGACTTTTTCCTCTATCCACCTGTTCTTTTCCCTGATTGTGTAAGGTGGAATGTACAACATTTACTTGTTGTATGGTTAGCAATGTATGTGAAATGGCTCCAATGTCAAAAGCTATGACACGTCATCTAAACATATTTGGTCTTAAGTATCACTCATAATCCTACACTTGGGTTTGGCTGTGAGCATTCCATTGCCTGGAGAGGGGTACTTGAGGTCGATGGATTGTATATCAGGATTGTGGTTTCCATTCTGAGCTAAAAGTCTATAAGTAGTGAATAATCTTCATAGATATTTGGTCATTTTTAGTAAGGGCACGGCCCTATAAGACCAGGGCCGTTTCATTAAAAATTCTTATTTTAGCTTTACAGTTGAAAATTACATAGTCCAACATCTTCCCTAAATTTTAGTCTGGCCCATATTAGTAAATGAGCCTTTTGGTTTAACAAATCAGCAAAATTAGATTCCATTCTTCGGAAGACTGCTGGTTAGATATCTGCCTTGTATCAAGTCATCTTCTCTATAGCTATATACTGCTTTATTACAGTGCTTTTGACTTTTTGGTAGAAATTAAAACTGTCTTCCAGGTGATATGTGACCCATTAGGAACTTTCAAGATCTAAGGTGGAAATAGTAGCTTTGACTTGCATTGATCTGAAGCTCCTTCTTAAGCAAACATAATTCCCTAAAGAGCCCATACAAGCTTCCTTACTGGGTAATTGGGGTAGGTTGTTGAAATCACTCTTCCGCTTTTTGGGCTATGGAGATTTATGTCTTGGATTTTGTATAATATATGCTTTGGAAAGGATGGAAACAGGTTGGAGAAGAAAATAGAGCTGCAAGTGGCTTTGCATTCTCTATTGCTTCTTCCAAAGGCATCACAGCAACTATTAGGGAGACCCCCTCTTGGGGAGACAAAGTCTTCTGATCCCAATCCTTTTTTATATGCCAGCACATTTAGTCGCTTTCAAAATATGCAAAACTCCTTGGCAAGTTTTTTAGTTAAATCATTACTAAGGCAATTTTGGCTTCTTTATAAACCCTTTTTAAATCTTTTGATTTCTCAATGAAAGTCTTGACAAAATTGTTAGCTGTATCCAATTCTCATATAACGCAATGTAGCTGTTTGAATGTGTCACATATGATCCTTTAGTTGGAAATTTTGATGGCTAACATCACAAAGTTGATTTTCACAACTTCTAACTTATCACGGAAGTGCTTGTGCTAACTTCATGATTCATCTTTAACTTAGTGTTATGCTTCTATTTTATCCCTTAATCTCAGCATATTCTATAGCTATATAGTTTTATTTAACCGATGAAAACTGACCAGGGGACGGGAATTACCGAGTATATGTGGAAAACAAAGATAGATAAAATTGGGCATCCCAGGGTACTCAAGTTACCCCTGTTGCCAGAGGGACTGCCAGGTATGGGGGTTGGTGCACTACTCCGAGGGGGTTTCTCCTGCTATGGAGCAGGTGTGAAGGAAAGGGTCTGTGTGGAGGAACCAGGATGGGAACCATGATTCAATGAGTGCTTTTTGTCTTGGTCTCATATATCCATAGAGCCAGGCTTGGAAGTGCTCCAGTAAGTGGACATGGAATCTGTTGATAAAATCCCATGAATAGTTGGGACTGTGACCTTGGACGCATCTAATGCAATTGAGTGTATAGTCTACATTGCAATGGGTATTACTAGGGAATGGAGGGTAGATGGGATCGGTGACTTGATCTGGAGCGTGAAGATGCTCTTTGAGATAGAAAATTCTTGCTCATTTTGGATCTTAAGCATGCGCGCGACTTCCTGCCATATGGCTTTGGTTGGGGGGCATGTTCTTAGGCGATGATGTAGGGATCTCTCCCCTCCACATACTGCGCAGGTTGCGTGGAGGGAATTGGAGTGGTCCGCCGTCCTATAGGTCCTTCTCAGACAGCGTCAGGCGTTGGCTCTTACCCTCAGTTGTAGGAGTGGGTGGTGCGTCATTCTCCACACTGTCTTCTGTGTGGTTAAGTCGTAGGGGATGTCTAACACATCTAGGTATTCGATTCAAGCAATGGTTGGGGTCATAGAAAGCATGTCTCTCTGGGGGTGGTTTTCTGGATTATTTAATTTAAAGTGGGGGCTGGGTCGTCCCCTTCCCTGCACAGTGCCAGTGTTCTCTATGATCCATCCCATGCGGCAGATGATTTGGAGGATGCGTTTGAAGTGAGGGGCGGTTCCATGTGGGCCCATTGCGGTAGGGTGTTTAGCAAGGTATGATAGTAGTCTGGGTGTGCTATGTGGGTTGGTTATTCTGAGCGCCTGTGTGAAGTTAGTCCTCACTGTCCTGGACCAGTGTTGTTGCAGGAGGTCTGGGCAAGGACTTTCTTTATCCAGGTACTCAGGATGCGGTTGGCGTGGCTCTCAAAATCTATTAGTCACATGCCTCCACTTGAGCGTGGGCCAAAAAGTGTTTCCATCCATATGGGAGGATGGGATCTTAGCTACAGCCAGCCCTGGATAAGCGCGCGGATTGAAGTTCTAAAGATGGGTGAAAAGGCGAGCGCATGGGCAGGGTACCATAGTATTGGGAGGATGAGTGAGTTAGCAACTGTTACTTGCCCCGTTAGTCCTGGGGATCTTCCCTTGAGGGAGGCTACGCGGTTGGATACCCGATGTAGTAGGTTGCTTTCCATTGTCCCATTGGCATATCCCCCTGTTTCCAGCCATATCTCAAGGTGGTGGACAGGAGTGGTGGTGGGAGGTGATGCAAAAGGTAATATGAGTGGTTTTTTCCTTCATATGGTGGTATGAGGTTCTAGTGTTGTAGCCCAGTTGTTAGTGTAGTTGCCTAAGAGAATGATTTTTGTTTGCCTTTTGTTGAGCGATGCGTTGCTCAACATGGAGTATTCCTCTAGGGTGCATTCCAGCTGTTAGCATCATTGTTGCTAGCTATTCCTGCCACGCAGTCATCCGCAAAGGCCAGTATCTTGACTGTTGGCTGGCCTTGTGCGGTTATCCCCATGAGACGAGAGTCAGTTACTCAGAGGAGTGGGTCAAAGCTGATATTGTATAGCGGTGGGCTGAGGGGATCCCCTTGTTTGAGCCCTCTGTGTGGTGTGATCTTGCTAGTTAGGAAGCCAGGGCCGCATACAGCCATGGTTGCAGATTCTGTAAGGATCATCGCCCAGTTTATGAATCTGGGTGGGAGTTTGAAAGCGTGTAGGCATTCCTTTAGGTATGGCCAACTAACGCGGTCATATGCCTTTTCCTGGTTTAAGAAGACCAGGGCTCCAGTTGCTTTGGACTGTCATATGTTTGCAACAGGATGTATGTTGTTCCAGATTGAGCGCCCTAGTATAAACCCATACTGATTGGGTGACAGGACATCAGAGGCAATTGCGCCTAATCTGGCTGCTAAAATTTTTGTTAGAATATTTGTGTCAGTATTAGAGAGTGTGATTGGACGCCAGTTGGCCAGGTCCAATTTGTCACCCTTTTTATATAAGGTTATGACATATGATTCATGGCCACCAGGTAGGAGGCGTGTTTCCATCAAGCACTAGTTCATAGACGCCAATAGAAGGGGGGCAATTTGCTGAAAATATTTTTTGTAAAATTTGTAGGGTATCCCATCAGGACCTGGGAAAAATCCTATGCGGTGCACCATGGATTGTATCCCAAGGCTCCTCCCGTGTTATTAGATTTAGAATATTGTGGTTTGGTAAATTTGCTTTGTATTCTGGCGTTTTGTATATTTTTTGTGATCTTTTGTTGGTCTGTCAGCATATTGCGGTATAATTTGGTGTAATAGCGGTGTATTTCCACCTTGGCCTCCTCAGGGTCAGTTGCCACAGTGCCGTTGGTCTTGCAGACCTGTGTGCACATGGGCTGGTTGCCGCGGGAGTGTTTTCTTGGAAGAGATATTTCAAAAATGTTTCGCCTTCCTTTATGACCTTACCTTTGTTCAATACTTTGATTCCGTGTTGGTGCTCAAAGATGAGGGTGTTTAGTCAGGAAGATATTACCGCCCATTTGCGTCCCCAGTTGGGGCTATAACCAGATCTTGGGGTGTTAAGCTCAAGATGGTCCAGTCATTCCAAGGTACGCCTGATTGTGGCTGTATTGGCGGTGTACTTACATGATGCAAGATGTTGGATTTTGTTGATTAGTTCCTTTTTGAAATTTGCCCATGTTATAATGGGATCCGAAGTGAATGGGGCTGTGAATTCTTGGTTTGTGGCCTCGTGTTCAACCCATTCAAATATTTCAGGTTAGTTTTATGTTTTCTGGGTGTAGCTTTCTCCAGGGCGACACCTGTGCGTGGGTTCAGGTTGGCGATAACTGCACTGAAACAAGTCGGTGGTCAGAAAAATTGACTTTTTTGTTGTAAATTTGGAGATTCTTAATTGTTGGGATTTCGGGATGAGGATGTGATTGATGCGGCTCATTGATATGAGCGCTCCCTCACATATTTTGGGCTGCGTCATGTGGGTAAGGAGTGGTGATCTGGGGGAGGACATCCTTTAGGCCAAGGGATGCCTTCATTGCGCGGAATTCAATGTAATTGGTGGGTATCCCCTAGGTTAGGCCATTGGTCCATGTTGGGGTTATCCCAGCAGTTAAAATCGCCCAACAGGATGGTATCTGGTGGGAGGGTGAGTGTTGGAATGGTTTTGAGAAATTGACTTCTCTTGGCTGCGGTGCACGGTGCATAGATGCATGCTATTGAGATTGTTTCCACTTTGCATGTGATCGTTGCTACTAGGATGCGGCCATGAAGGTATGATGATGAGTTTGTAATTTTTAATTTTTTGTTATTTCGGATGATCACCCCACAGTGAGACGTACATACTGATTGTGATGGTGAGACACTGGCTGACCAGGATCCTTCTTCCCCTTGTAGACAGTGGGTTTCTTGGATGGCCAAGTTGTCTACAAGGGGTTTTTGCAGGAAGTACAGCTTTTTGGTTTGGGACGTTTGAGCCCTGGCTCCTGCGATGTTTAGCATCCCTATTGACACTGAGGTGCCCACGGCGCCTCAGGAGCGGTTGGGAGGGCCCTCTGGCCCTAACCCACCATGGCTCATTTTGGCCATGCTCCACATCTGTACTCCAACTCTTTCACTGCCATTGTTGGTTCCCTTGATCTGACCCAATGATTCATGGAGATTGCAGTTTTTAAGAATTTGCGTTATCTTTTCCCGCATGTGTCTCATGATGGTTCAATGCATGGTGCTGATTGGGTTCTGTAATTTTGGGGTCTGAATTTGGAGAGTTGTGCACCGCATTTTCACCCATATTGCAGCTGAATTGTTCCTCAAAGTGTGCATGATTGATTTCTCTTGGTGACTCAATCAAATTGCTGTGAAAATTTTCTACCTGGGCATATTGTTCTGATTGGTTGGCTCAGTGTATATCTGAAATATCCTCTTGAATTTGTCTGGGGTCGATGGATGTTTCTGCATGTTCTGGTGCCTCAGCCACTGCCCGCTTGCGGGCTTTTTGTGTTGCTTTGCATTGTTTATGTGTAACTGGGTTCATGATGGA
Organism: Massospora cicadina; assembly: GCA_022478985.1. Lineage (NCBI taxonomy): Eukaryota > Fungi > Entomophthoromycota > Entomophthoromycetes > Entomophthorales > Entomophthoraceae > Massospora > Massospora cicadina. The sequence continues at coordinate 79,682 of JAKSZP010010560.1, forward strand.
GTAAAGTCCATCTTCACCCAGTGGAATGGGTGGTGGCCATTGGTCATTCTGGCGAAGTTTTTGTTATTTTTGTCCATGGCTTCCTCACAGTAGTCTGCTTCCATTAAGCCCTCCTTCATGGGGCATGCATGTTCCTTGTGTCCCAATGAACCGCAGTGGTTGCAGATAGGTGGTGCATGTTCCAGTATAACTCAGAATTTGGATGACTTGTCCCCCATCTGTAAAGTGAAACTCTGCTGTGTGAGGGATTCTTGATAAGTCATCTTCCACTTTGGGGAATGGGTTGATCACGGTGATGTCTTTGCCTGCGCACAGGGTTGGCATTAGGCCAAATTGTTGTAATTTGAGTTGCATAATTTCTCCGTAGGCTATGAGCCCTTTGCAGAGCTCCTCCTCGATTACCTTATGAGGAAGGTTGGTAGGTAGCGAGTCAAAGGAGATGAACAAAGTTTTTGCTTTGTTTCATCTGGTGCGCGCGGTGCACACTATTTTTTGCCCTTGGGAAGGGTAATTTTGATGCAGACTTTTGCTGCGGCATTCACTTGTTTGGCTGTTTCGAAAACAATATTGATCCAGCCACAGCCCATGTTGTTGGTGGCGACATATACCACGTGGGGGAAAAGGGAGGGCTGTGCCTCTCATGTTTTCTCCCACAGGGTCGGGGACTCATCCCCAAAGATAGAGTTGGAGCCCATGTTCCACCTTTGAAAGGGGTTGATTACATTGGATATAAATGTATTGATCTTGTTTTATAAGTAAATACCATAAACCCGGACAGTGTCCGAGTTTGTGGTTTCTTAGCGGCTTGGGTTTCAGGTCCCCCTCCAGGGCGTTTCTTGCCCTTAAGTGCACCATTTTGCGCACCTCTTGATGCAACGCTCACCCAGGTTGTATTAGATTTATTATTAAAATCGCCCATCTCTCCTGTGTGATTTTAAAAAATTGCTGTTTGAATTGAATCATAGTAACTAAAGTGATTATTATGGGAAAGAAAAAATGACTTTTCTATGGACTATATAGTGATATAGAAAAGAGTCTAAATTGGAATGCATTACTGGTTGCTTTCGTTGGACCAAGCAATTGAGAATTAATGCATACTTTAAAGTCCCAAAGAAATAGGTATTTATTATTTATGGTGTAACAGTTCTCTTGACTGTAGCAAAATCCAAAAATGGACTCAAAACTGTAAACTAGTTTAGAGGGTGATAAACAAAAAGATAAGCGAAATAGACTACTTTATCGAGTTAGAAAGTGTTGATTATATAGGATGCATGTGACATGGAATCTAGGGGACTTCCAGAGCCCAGTATGATCAGGAACTTTAATAATCTTCCAGATCGACCGCCTGGTTGGCGCCCTCATTGGTTTACATTGTCCTTATGACCTCAATTATGGGGGTCGCGCCTATTGAGGTTTGGGAAATGGGAATGAAGTTCCTGAAGGCATCTCCATCAATCTTTGGGCGCGTGATCTCTCCTTATTGGGCTCATATTGGTGCCCTAGAAAATAATTCCATTTGTGATGGCTCAAGTGTTGAGTTTTTAATGCTTGATTCAAATGTAGGATAATTGGCTTCATTATTTTCTTAAATCCCAACAACGCCCCCTCAAGGTCCTGTCAGAGAGGGGTATAGTGCTGAAGGAATTGCCATATACTCATTTCACCTCTGTCTTCTTATTGATATCGGCGATGGAGTACTCAGAGTTCACCTTATGTATGACCTTCTAAGGTCTGGACCAAAGAACATCAAGTTTTTTTCAGCATCTTTTGGGTCATTAGTGATAGAAGATAATGAGGTCACCTAATTAAAAATTAGTAAGGAGGGCTGGCCAACATTAAGTTGGGATGTCCCCCTTTATGTAGTGGTGACAATGCCTTTCATGGCTAGGGCTTGAAGCCAGAAAATTTAATTAGTCAACACCCTCATGGTTAAAACAGAGCTCTCAGGAATGTAGGTGTTGAGCAGGGGATGAATGCTATTTGGTAATCTGGGAGCACGCTCATATAGAGCTCTAAGGGGGGCATCTTGATGTTTCAATGGTAGCTTATTTGGTAAGGCAATTAATGCAGTGGGGAGATAATGGTTCCAACAAGTAGGGTCAGAGGAGGCCGTCTTGAGCAGGATAAAGATAAGGGTATTTTTAAATGAGTACCACTGCCTAATGATGGAAGGGTTGTAGGGGCGTTGAAATTTTGGTTGATTTCAAAAAGCAAAGTTAGTTACAGATTACTGCGAGGTGAGATTTAGCTATTGTCCAAAATAAAGTTTGTAGGCATCCATGCGGGGTGAAAATGGATTGAATAAGGAATAGGGTCATGGCTTTTGTGGTGGCAGTGGGGACAGAATTTGTAAGGAATCAAGGAGCCCAAGTTGGCTCTGGTTAAACACTGGTGGGTTTTGATCATCCACCAGAGTAACCAAGCAACTTCCGTTAGTGTGGCCACCAAGACCTCTAATTGATGAGGGAAGTCCATCTTCACGGATGCACCAAAATGGCCTCATCAGGCTTCATGATGCTCAAAAATGAGAAAGATGGCAAGATGGAAATGGTGGGAGGGGAAAAGATCTATTAATAAATCAAATAATTCTTAATAAAACAAAATAGGCCAGTACCCTCACTAATAAGGGCACTGGCCTTTATATAGGAAGATTGGGGTTATGTTTTGCAACATTGTTCTTGGTTTTGCGGCTCTGGGGGTTGGCATCTTCTCTGGCTGCATTATTCTAAGGATTTAGTTAAGGTGATAGGGTTGGTTCCTGAGTTAGCGTGAGATTTGAGAGTTGGAGAGGCTAAATCACGCGGTGGCATGAGAACTGAGGTTGGGAGAGGTGACGGGATATGCCATGAATGGTTGCCTTCGTTTTAGGTTTCTTAATTTTTTTAAAAATTCTTTAAACTGAGGTGCATTCTATCTTTGGAGGTCAAGGTCTCAATTGAAAGTGAATTTCTAAATTTACCAAAAGGGAAATTGTGAAGATAGTGGAGGGAGGGTAAAACCGGGGTTGGAATTTCAATATTCCTTGGCAAAGTTAATTTTTATAATTAGGACGTCGTAAAACTGTCAGAATTTTTGAAAAAATTTGAATATCTGGAGAAAGAGGGCGGTGGTCTTTGGAGTACTTAACTAATTTAACTCTGGCGCTTTAGTAGAGCTGATGGATTTCCCTATACAGGAGCTTAATCTTTTCAACATACTAAGTGCTAGGCAGGAGGGGTATTGAAGTGGCATAAATATAAAATAATCCTCAAAATAAAATTGCCCTTTTCTACCTGAAAAGGGGTAGTAGGCATCACCTTGCTTCTTTCCCTTAGTGTAAAGCCTTACAGAAATCTCTTAGCCGTTTGTTAAATGGTCCACTGCTAAGGGATATATTTATGGCCATATAATCCAGTGGTTAGAGAGCCCACCACATTAACGCTAATGACATTAAAAGGGCTTGATGGAGCCACAACTGAATGCCGATATTAAGGGATTGGCCCAGTCTTAGGATGGAAAAGGCATATAAGCCTTTAGAACTTCTTGGGTATTCTTACCCATCTGATCTCAGTAGCATAGTTCCTTCATCCATTAGTGGGAATCTTTCACTGCCCTGTGCCCCACAGTCATATGCCCTTCCAGGATAACATTGGTTTGAAAAGAAGGGCTGATGTAAGGAAGCCATTTCTTGTTGATCTTCTTGTAGAACATTCCTATATAAATTTAAGTGTCTTAGGTCATTTTTCAGAGCTTGGCTTGATCTTGGGAGTCTCCAACTTTTATCGCTCAGGCCAGCAGCTAGGTCGTACAATTGGTCTTTTTCAGGGGTCAGGAAAGCGTGTACTAGAATTCTAGAGAAACCATTAGTTATCTGATAAATTACTCCTACGCAAATGACAATGGTAAAATCATAGTTCTGCAGCCATAGAGCCATCTGGATAACTGGCCGCCAGGTCTTCCATCTGCTGCAGCCATTGAGGTGAGGAATGGTCCATGATAACGGTGAAATGAGTTCATATAGGTAGTGCCAGAAATGCTTGGTCACTAATAAAACAGCTAAGCGCATGCACTTTGTAACACTATAATTCCATTCAGCCTTGCTCAAGGTCTTACTGAAGTAAGACACTTGGTGATCAACATGACATTATCTTTCTGGGCTAGGATGGCCCCAACTGCAACATCACTAGCCTCAGTGAATAGCTTAAGGGGACAATCAAAGAGAGGATAAAATAAAATAGTTTTAGTATAAAGAGCGCTCTGCAATGCATCAAACATGTTCCTGTTTATGAATTTCTTGTTAGCAAATTCTTTTTAAGGAGGTTTACCTAGGGCTTAGCTAAGTCAGAAAACTGAGGAATGTACTTATGATAATAGCCCTCCATGTTAAGAAATACTTGAATATCTATAAGGAAATTAGGACGCGGCATCTTCTTATTGGTGTTGATTTTATCTATGATGGATTGGATACCATCTTTTAGGATCTTGTGTTTAAGAAAATACATCTTGGATTAAAAAGCGAGCACCTCAAAGGCTTTTATTCATCAAAGGGTTTCTAATATGGTTAGAGACTTCTTGAATGTGCTGCACATTATTATTGAAGGTTCGTAGAAATACAGTGTTATTGTTGAGGTACATAAAGACACACAATAGTTTAAAATCACCTAGGATTCCGTCCATGGCGCATTGAAAAGTGGTGGCGCGTTGCAAAGGCCCTGAGAAATCCTTGTAGTTTCAAATAGAACCCCATTGGCTATAAGTGCATGCTAGGCTCAATATTTAAGGGCAAATTCTACTTGCCAATATCCACTAGCGAGATCCATAACATAAAAATACTGCGAATCAGTAAGCAAGTGGAGAGAGGTGTCAGTTTGGGGTAAGGGATAAGTGTCTTTCTTGGTGATAGAATTGAGCTGGTGATAGTCCATCTCCAACACAACGTCTGCCGTCCTTCGTACAAAATAATAGAGGGGAGGCTCAAGGGCTATGTGAAGGCACATATAGCTCATCTTCAGGTAGTTGTTTGAACTCAACAGCCACATGAGCCTCTTCAACTTTTTTTTGGTAGAATGGAACCAAATGGAAGAGCGTCCCTGGTCTCCACATGATTCAGGATACCATTCAAATTCTGAAATAATAGGTAAAAGTTGAAAAGAGGTCTTAATAATCCCTCAATAATTTATTAATCTGACTCTGATACTCACTAGTGAGCTCTTGTACAATACAGGTGTCAACTAGAGCATCTGATGGGGGCGTTTCAATATAAATCCCTTAGACTTTTAAAACTGCAGACAACTTTGAGTGCCTCTACAGGAAGAAGGCAAACATAAGAAGTTGGATTAAGGACCCACTATTCTAGGTTAGTCAGAGAGGTTAGCCAGCAACACCAATATGGATCCAGCATAAGTGGAATCTAAAATTCTTGGACAGGTTAGGACCTCTTTGACCAATGGATTATCTAGGCCTCAGATCTCCAACATGTATACAGAGGGAATGTTGACATTAACCTGGGTGTCAACAATAACCTGGGAATTTGGCGGTATATAAGTCATCTTTTGAAAATAAGTTGGAATGACTTCTTGGCCATCAACTGCAGGAGGTAGCATTCATATGCTTGAGCCTCTTACATGATACTTAATTCAGTAAATTTGGCTATCTAACTCTAATAGGCAAGCCTAAACGTTAATTTTCTTCTTGGCGTCACGTGAGGTTTCAAAAACCAGTGGTACCCAGTGTCCCAGCATGGATAAAAATACCTTATCATAATGAACTATGGCATTATAGTCACAGAGAAACTGAGCCCCAAGTAGAAGGTTATGGATTAGGTTATCTAATGCAATGGCGGGAGTATTTATGGAAAGCTTCCCAAAGCAAATGGGTAAGAAAGAATAGTCCTTAATAGACTGATTACATTGAAGACCAGCCACACTGTACTCCATGTAATGTGGCAATTATGATGCAATCTTGATGAACTTCATAAGTTTAGATGAATTGACATTCATGGGGGGAAATTGTTGTCAATGGTGTGGACAGGATTTTATGGACTTAAACATTAAAATATGTAACCAAACTCCTGAACTGTGGAGGTAGTGTGAGAAACATAGGAGATTCATCAGGAGAAGAGTAGGAAGTATCAGGTTTAATATCATGGGTACTGAAACTTCTTCTGTATTGACAACTCAAGGATCAATAGAGTTCACTAATTGTTTTTAAGGCGGTACAGGGATTTCACAACTGCCTCGTCCTTCATAAAATTTTGGGGCATGCCGACCAGGGGATGATCTCCAAAACAGAAACTAACAAAATTAAATCAAATATGAATTGAATGCTTAAAACTGGAAGCTAGACACATAAAAGATAAACTGAGAAAATAACCTACCATGTGGCACAGCGTTGAGCTGCTTATCTCACTATGGTAGATGGTGAGGGGGTTAGGCGGATTTTTGCTTTCAGCATCTTTTTCAACTTCAGCATTTAAGAGGCAGACCAATGCTGGTAGCAAAGGGGTTGGGGCATCTGTGGGATGAGGGTCATGGTGTAGTGAATATTCATTAAACTGAGAATTTGGGCCTGAATCATAGCCTCCATGAGTTCAGCCACATAGTGTTCATCTTGGATGTGGGCATTGGGAAGGTAAACGAATTTTCCGATGTTGGCTCTGGTTATACAATTGGATGAAGAAAAATCTACCAGTTCAGCAACATGTTTGATAGCCTTAGTGGCAGTTTCATCTATGCGTTTAATTTCACTTTTGCAACTACATGGAAATCATGGGGAACGTGGTGATGTACAATCCCTGTTTGAATTTAGAGACAGATTTTGCCACAGCTTCATGGAGATGGCGATTTTTATAGTGAAGACAATGCAGCCTCGGCAATCTGGTGCTCACTTTGGTATGGGATAGCATTGGGTTTGGGAAAAAATTGGCTGAGCGGGAGTGTGGCATCAAAGTTTGAATTTAGATAAGGGTCTAAATCAAATATTTTAGCTGGAGGTTGGACAATTTCACCAGATTTGGACACTTCGTCCAATAAGTCTCAGGAACTTTGGTTGACTAAGATTGATTTGGTGATAGGTAACTTTGGTTAGGTAATTTTTGAGGTGAAGCTTTTATTTGGATTGAACATTGGTTCAAAACTGCACCAGATTATCAGGCATAGGTGTGAATTGACCATCTTGGGTTTGAGTTGCTAGATTTTGCTTCTGATTCAAGCGCATGGCCTGAGGGGGTGGGGATAGGCAAAATACCCACTCAAATGCTGTTGGTGTGGTCTCATTGGTGGGGATGGCCATGTTTTCAGGGTGTATATTATATTGACATGGTTTTTTCATATGGCCCAATTTATAGAAGAGGGGCAAATTGCGTGACCATTGTCAGTGTAGACCCAAAAGAGATGGTCAGGTGCAGATGGTATATAGGCATGTGGTGGGATGTGTTGGGCCATTTTTAGCTGGTGGGGGTAATGGTGGTCATTGCCCGAGGTGCTGCTAGGCTCTCAGCACCACTTGGGACAATAAATTAAAGGATGGGGTCTGTGCCTTAAGTGGACAGCCCAGACATCAACTCCTCATAGAGTATTTGAGGGGGAAGGTGTGAGGGGAGGTTCACAAAGGTCACCACAAGTGTGGTATCATTAAGGGAGGCGTTTACAGGTGGTGGTAATGGGTGTGTTTTTATAAATTAAGGGCGTTACTGCTGCAGCGTACATGTCCTCTTCGATAGGAAATCCAATATTGAAATAGCCCTTGTAAGGGTGGAAGTTGATAATTTCTCCTTGTGCAAAGGTGGCCGTTGCCAGCTCAATTATTGTTTTGTTGGCATACGAGAAGATATATCCATACTTGATGCAGAGGCAAAAGCGTATATTGGATTGGTGTAGGGCTAGGGGTGGGGGTTGGGTTGGGTGGACTTTCACGAGGTGCAGTACTAAGTCCCTTGGAGGGACAAATTGGCCAGTTGCATTTGGTGATGTATGGGACAGTCTTCACGCATTTGCCTTCCAGGCGGTAAAAGCTATTGGGTGGAGCACAGCTGCTTCACAATGGGGCAGCAGATGGTGGATCTAAGGACATGAAATGGAAAAAGGTTCAGTGAGGCCACGGTGGAAAATTATCTTTCTTTTTTCAAAATTTCTTAAAGTGATATCAAGTAGAAAGAAATGCCCCATCCTTCATGAATATTGCTTTAATGTCTAATTGTAATTATTTTCCAACAAGTCTAAGCACTGTGACGGAACCCATTGCAGTAGGAGCATCAACTTATGGAATTTTTCTAATTTTCTAACAATGTGGACCTGAGGATGGGTGGAAGAGATGGAAGCAGTAGGATTAGGATGCAAAGTAGTCACAGGTATTTCGTTAAGTATTTCCATTAATTTTTCAGATGCAGGTAAGCCCATTTTTCTGGCTGATCATATGCATTTGAACTTTGGATAAGATCTAATGTGGAGATGACTGAAGTTATGCTTTTGTCTGAAGTGATGCAGTTAGTAGTTACCAAGGACTGTGCTTGAGCATAAGATTGATTGTTGAAATCCACAGAATTTTTCTTTTTTCAGATATATACTAATGAACGCCTGCTTATGATTAGCCAAAGTATGGTTGCTTTCAAATTCTTGGATCAGAGCGGTAAAGAATTGTTCCCAGTAGTGGCATTCCTCTAGATTTTTAAAAAAAAATTCTGAGAAGTGCTATTCAATCAGGAGTGGATATGCTTCATCTTCTTTTGGTCAGTAGCATCTTCCAGGGAACTATCATAGGCATATAGAAATGAGCTATACTTTCCAGGCCGTAAGTATACTTTTCCTAATACCAGGCTTAAAATTAGTCACATTAATAGTGGAAAGGGTATTGACACCATAAATTATTGCCGTCTTGAAAATCTAAGTTTCTGCATAGTTGCAAGGGGCCCGTTGATCCAGTCATCATCTAAAATCATCAAGATCAACTTAAAAATTGTCCCAGTTTAAATTTAAAGAGGTAATGGAGGTTTTATGAGCAACCTGCAACTATGTTGCTTGAGATTCTCCGCTTTTATTTAAAAAGCTGGCTCTTTAATCTTTTCTAGTATGTTTTGAACCTCAACTGTTTTCTAAGCTGGCCCCTGCAGTTAAAAGGTAACTTGGTGAAGGCGCTGAAAATTATTCATCTCATCTGAAAAAGACTCAATTGAGACCCTAGAGCTGATAGTGACTTTGCCACTCAGAGCTTGCAACCTTGAGCCACATTGTATATATGATTCCAAAAGGCAGTTAGATATGATAAATTTTCCTTTTTTTTTCAGGAGATATAAGGGTCGCCAGTAGCAGGTACAATGGGACCAGAAGGTCCTTAGGGCCCACGGGGTCCTTCAGGCCCTTCACTCCTGGAGGTGGTGTTTCAAGATGCTAACTCCTAGTAGTACTTCTGGAGGGTCTGCACAAGGTCCTCAACTTGGGTGCGGCATTGATTCCAGGCAGCCTCAAGAATCTGAACTTACTGAAGAAGCTGTTCTATTAAATAACTTAAAATCCTGCTATACAACACCGTAAGTTGCTTTAAAGCCTTGTTGATTACCAATGATTATTAGAAAATGACTTCCTGATTGTTGTGAACAATGGAGGAGGCTGCGTTATAGAAATTAATAATAGTGGGGTTCAGGGTTTATGTAAGCCCTAGTTGTTGGAAGACTTCCTGGTGATGAAATCTGACTACTTGTAGGAGGTGATGTATAGTGGTGATAATTAAACTATATAGATAGCGTTTAGTACCCAGAGCCAACTCTCCCTCTGGCAGTAGAGTCGAGTTATATAAATCTTGAATTATGTAAGGTATTGAAGAAGCGTGGGCCTCAACTGGAACGGCCTCCCATAGATTAGATGTCATTTAGTAATTTTTGATAATCTCATTAAGGTTCTCATATTGTAGCTGATACTATCATTATCAACGGAGGGTAAAGTAATCTGAAATGTGGCCAAAAGCTCTATGACTTCAGCTGCATTGGAGGTACTTTGTATTGTGAGGCATTAATCCATTGAGTTATGCATCTTGACTTATCAGCAGGTTGATTTTCTTGACTGCTATTGTTCTCCATTTCCATAAATTACGTTTTCAAATGAACAGCACGGAGCCCCCTGTAGTGAGAATCAATTATCTCAGTGTAATAGTTCTCTTACTGTAGCAAAGTCCAAAAGATGGGCTCAAAGCTGTAAATTAGCATAGAAGTTGATAAAACAAAAAGTTAGGGCAAACTAGACTACTTTATTGGGTTAGTAAGTGTCAATATTTATAGGATGCTTGGGGTATGGCATCTAGGGGATCTCCATAGCCCAGTATGTTCATGATCTTTTCTAGCCTTCCAGATCAGACTCCTGAGTGGTGCCCTCATTGTTTTGCATCGTCCTCATGACTGCAATAAATGGTTTGCGCCTCTCAAGGTTTTGGAAGCGGGGATAAAGTTCCTGAAGGCATTTCCATCAGTTTTAGGCGCGTGATGCTTCCTTATCAGTTTTTCTAATAGTGCTTTATGGACTGGTTCCATTCATGATGGCTCAAATTGAGTTGTTGAGGCTTAATTTGGACATAGAGATTTGGCTCATTTACCTTTCTAAATTTCAACAATTATCCTCTTTTATTATAAGCTGTTTATTCATATATCGAGTTGGGTAATTTTAGATGCTTTGAATCTGCTTAGTTGACAATGTGGTAATTTATACTTTATCATAATCAAAATGTTTACTACCATGTTGTAAATTTTTATTGTTGATTAGTAATCTCTTGCATAAATGCTTAATTTTGCTCCAGAATATTAACATTGCAAACCCAATCTATGCTTAGCCCTATATGGGTTATAGTTCTCACACAACTTGCAGAAAACCTAAATTAGCTAAGTTATGAAAGATCCATGTGGTTTTTGGTATCAGTAATTAATCCTTATATTGAATTACAGCCCCTCTGACCTCTGTGAAGGTGCATCTAAGGCATTCTATAAAAGAGCGGTTGACATTATGTTCCACATGATAAAATTACGTTACATAAATGATCTTACTTTTATGCTGGACCAGTATTTGTGGATCTGAAAGGTTTGGATAATCAATTTAGGAGTAGATATAAAAGCAACATTCCATTAGTGGGTATCCCCACATATATATGACTCAAACTTAAACGCGACCTAAAAAATGAGCATGAAGATGGCAATAGCTCAATTTATAGTATGGTGCAGAGCTATTGTCATGAACACCTTTGATTTTCCATAGTATGGTACATTTCATGATTTTTCCCAATGCATCTTACATAACAAGAATAAAGAGTTTGGTAATCCATAACATTGGGAAGTGGCGAGCGTTAAAAAAAAGTTATGAAAACCCATGTTAGGAGGTGAAGTAGGAGTCATTAGTAGAGTAAATTTAAGAATATGGTCAAAACACAATGGTTGAAGTAGATATCATGGGTCACTAGAGAAAGAAATTCCGATATTTGGTTTCCAATAGTAGAGTAAAAACTTGATAAGGCTTAAAAGTATAAGAACAACAAGAACTTTTGGTGTCAGATGGGGCATCAATCAAGGGACCATACCAAGTGCTAGAAGCCTAACAGGCTGCTGAAAGGATTACTTTTTAGCTTAGTATGGCAGCAATGGGAGATTAGAGAATGTTGAGTGTACTAATATAAGAATTAGTGCAACTTCACATTGGGGAGGAGCATGAGTACTGGCTTTGAAACATCATCTTTTAAGGAATTCAAGCATGTTATTACTGAAGGTAACTGGGGGAACCTCATTTAAGGCAAAATTTAAAGGGTGCTTAGAGTGGAAGCAGCTAATAATGTTGCCATTTCCTCTAAGTTGCTGGTAAGAAAAGCTTGAGAATTTGTGGAAGCAAATTAACTGACTTAATTTTGGATAGAAGCAATTTTTCTCTGGCAGCATTAAGGGCTGGAGAAGCCTGTTCAAAATGTCGTGGTTGGAAGGAATGGTAAGTGTTTCCATTAGTAAGAGAGGGCTGAAGATATCCCAGAAAGGAGAGTCTCTATATTTTTGGGCTGGCTAAAGTGGGAGGTGGTGATGTTATCTGCCTCTCAAAGTGTAAATCCACTAAGTTCCATGTTCTTCAGAATGAAGGACTTTTCTTTACATTCAGGTTTGAACATTTTTTGTATCAAATCTCAAGGCCTGATGGACATATGAGGTAGGAGTGTCAAGAAATAATAGTTTATATTAGTTCAAAACTTTCTCTTTAGACTCTATAGCAACATTTATGTCTTAGGATGACTCTGCGCAAGTGGAGTAAGCGTTAGGAGGATGAACTTTAGTATACTTGTAAGATATGTGTAGGGGTGGAGACAGAAAAACACATCTTAACAGAGTGTCTGGCAGCTGAGGCTGCGTGGAGAAGTGTTCTATATGGAAAGAAGAATATAAGCCGAGTTTTAAGTTATCCTCTAGTCATCTAGTATTGCCTGAGATCATGAATCTGTATGCTCCTCCAAGTCTGCTTGCAGACAAGGAGGGGTTCAGGGTTTGGTGCACATTATTTAGGGAGGTTATTTGTGGTCTATGACTTGACAAAAACCAGCTTTTCTTCCCTTAAAAAGGAGTTATGCAATAAGCTCCCTTAGCCATAGTCAAGCGACGGTTAGAAATAGCTATAAAAAGCTATGGAAATTCTCTTTCCTCAAGTAAGTCCAACTTGGGGTTAGTATGGTCTCATTCTTCATAATAAGGAATTGGAAAATACCCCCAAACTGGCTGGGTAGCCTTTGCTGTCTGGTACTTTAAACAGTGAAATTTTTTCAGCTTTGGAGTGATGTAAGCCACCCTCACCCTTGGATAGGGTTCAGTATGGGCTTTGAATGCGCAACCATAGTGTGGTGAGGGCAGTACCCCCAGGTTTCATCCCACAAAATTGCCTTTACTGGGAGTCCTTAGGCACACAAAAGACTCAAAGATATAAGAAAAATATATTAATAGTTGATTTATCTAATGATGTCATAAAGGTTAACTTGTAGGTATGACATATATAGTCACACCGTTGTGCTTGGTCCTATTGATTAAAGAACAGTCTATAAAGTTTTTGCTTCTGGGTTGCTATCATAAAACTGGTACCCTCTGAGGACTCACCCCATCATAGCCTGAGATGAATGAAATAACTTTCTGACCTTCCATGCTACAATAGCTCTACTTCTGGGCAGACTGCAGGCTGGATTCTCATTAGATCTTGTTGAGTTTTTTAAATATTTTGAAAGTGAGTTCTTTAAAGTCTACATTATTATAGGTCATTAATAGCACTAGCAAAATCACCTAGGAGACATTCTCTCTAGGAAAACAGTCAAAGAATAGTTTTCATTGAGGAAAATTCTATTCTGTCAACAGGCAAAACCACTAGTACAAAATTAGGCAGATCTTTAGTATTCAATTAGGAAAAAATGGACAAATAAAAAAGGTACTCTATTTGGATCCAACCTAGTCTTTTATTAGGGCTAGGAAAATAGGGACTAGGCGAAAATATGGAGAAATCGCCTAAGCTTGTTGGTATAAAGGTTGAGGTGATTTATTATAATTATTTTAGTGAATATTCAGAATTGGTAAATAGGGATTGTTCAAATAAAATAGCTTCAAAGTTAGCAATTTCACGCCTTTGACCCAACAACGCACCAAGTACCAGTATAGTACCCTAATGGTAATTTCAGCTCATTAGCCCGACGATGTATTGCTGAATAGATTATGGATTAAATCTATATATAAGGTTATTAAAATAATCAACCAATTGGAACTCTGAGGTCAAGTCTTCCCTCGCATTGGGGCGAAGCCTGACAGTTCCTACTCCAAGCTTTGACTGGGGGGACAGTAACATCAGCAGGTGGTTAGGGTACCACTAACCTGTCCTGGAGCACAGGGCATCAGCACAACTCACTGGAATGGGAACAAAATTCACAGTTAGGTTAGTACCAAGTTCTGATCAAGCAGTTTAACTTTTTGAGTGGTGTAGCGAAAAAACACAAGAAAACTCTCAGTTTGTTTATTTAGTTGTGTTACTAATTTAATTTGTTTTCCGGCTATTATATTTGGCCCACCTCACCAATCCTCAAATCAAAGCAGTTTGGCCATTGATTGGGGTACTATTGGCATAGGAATCAATTAATTTATTTTTAAATTAGACATGTGGCCATAATTAAGAGTTAAATTTACAGGATTATGAATCAAAGCAGTTTTAAAGTAGAATTGACCGCTATAAGTAAGGTTTAGGATGCTAAAATTAAGTTGGGATCAGCGAGACACTTATGATGTTAATGCCAACCATATCTTCAGAAGTTGGGCCCCCTTAAGGCAACTTTTGTGGATCAAATACCAAGTCAGTAGGTTGTGGATCATCAGATTATACCGTCCAGCAAAGTTTTGAAAATCATTTGGTCCTTCCAATTGTTTAGAATTCTATTGGCTTTAATTTTTGGACTTTAGCGGGAACCTAAAATGTTAGTAAAAAACTAAATAATAGATAAATGTTTAGAAAAAATATTTTTTTAATAAGGTAAATTTGGTACAGGGCATCTATCTCCACTGAACCAAGCAAACCCCTGAACTATAAAGAATCTCGATGGGGGGAGATATTTAAGAAGTTGCAGCAACCATGGGCTCAGCTTGTTTAATCAAATTGAGGTAATTTTCTTGGCCTTTTCACCAGGGTTAATTTTAAGTGCAATTTTGAAGGTGGCTTAGTTTAAAGGAAAATGGTGTAAGAGTGCTCTTTAAGCTCAAGGGCACTTGGATCAACTAACCCAAAAAGTTTTTAAAATTTTTAGTTTCCTTGGCTAAGGGGAATAAGTTTGGCACTGAAGCATCTAGTTTTTTAAACTTATTGGGATATCAGTAAATCTTGGCAATGGAAAACAGATCAGTAACGCAGTTGTGTGGGTTGGCTGCTTTGTTTGGCTTATTGGGCGGTTCCACTGCAGCTGCACAAAAAAATCAGGGCTTATTGTTGGACTTCAGTGGCTCTAATGTCAGCGCTGGAACAATGAGGAGTATCAGCACAGAGAAATTGAGAGGGAGATAAAGCATTTTTTTGTCTGATTCTGTATTGAAACATTGATAAACATCACTGCAGGTATATAAGAATGGCACCAAAGACTTTAGTTTGATTATCTCAATTTCATCACTAGAAAAATGAGGAGTTTTTGCGCAGGAACTCAGAAGGACGTCAAAGCATTTGGGTTTGTTGCTTTAATCAGCATCTGAATTTCACAAAGCTTCAGCGTAGGGAACTGGAGATGACGCTGAGTTACTTTTTTTCATTGGCAAAGCAGTGAGAAGCGTCAGTGCAGGTAAATTTGAAATGGCACAAATTTTTTTTGGGATGTAATTTTAATTCTACAACTAGAAAATAGGGGCTCCAGGAAATAAGATGGGGGAAAATCATTTGAATCAGCTTCTCTATTTGGCTTTTCAAGGGGTTTCTGCTCAGTCAAACACTTAAACTCGAGATATACCTAGACTTCATCATCAGTAGCCTCCAATTCTCTATCTTTAACAAGATCAAGTTCTGCTAACTTATCCCAGGTCCCTTCTGAAATATATGGTAAATTTGGAATCGCTTATACCAGAGTGCTCCATCATTGCATTAAAAGTATCCAGATTCATTGTGGATAAACCATCTTGATTCCTTCATAGCCGCTTGGTAAATTTTGTGTTTATAGCACCTTCTCAATTATTTAGCAGCCTCTTCGATGTTAATACTAATAAATTCAAGTTGTTCTTTTCACCATCAAAGTTGAGCCTCCATTTGACTTTTCAGTCACCTCCTTAATGTCCGTTGTCATTGTTTTAAAGCACATGTGGCTCATACTGTACATGGTATCTACAACTTCCTGGTAGTATTGAGCTCTTTTAAACCTAAGGGGTAGGACCAGCTCATATCCAGAAGACATAGGGGCTCTCTCTCCCATGTTTAATTATGTTCTGATTCCTATGTTGGACCCTTTGGCATCCACTAATTTTTGATTTATTTGAGGTAAGATTACCAGGGGACAGATATTACAAATCAGAAACACCAAATAAGAAAATAGAAAACACTAAACAACCACCCTAAACGAGCAGCAAAACACATAAAAAAAGATGAACTAACTGACCAGGTGGAACAGCGGTGAGCCACTTATCCCACCATAGCGGAAGGGGAAGGGGGATTGGGGGGCAAATCCTCGGGATTGGGGTTCTCATCATAGGAAAGAGTGTGGGCTGTGGCACAGAGAAATGATGTGGGGTGATTGGTGTCATGTGGGAAGAGATCTCTGATTATTGGTTGGTCATTGTAATTACCTGCAGCAAAAATTGCACTTAATTACTTAGATAAGCATTGTTCTGCATGAAGGCTGATGGAAGGAAGCTGGGTTAACAAAGCAGCGGTAGTGAGGGTGGCTTATGACTTATATTTTAAATCTTCAACTACTTTCTGGATGTGAGCATTGTTTGTTTTGTGGAGGTTGCAGATGTCACGTTTGCTCTGTGAGGACTTGGTCAGGGCAATAATGATAGGAGGGATACCCTTGAATAGTATTGCCACTGACTTGGCAGCAAACTCGTGGATGTCAGCATTATCTGGGTGCTCAGCTGATGCTTCAGCAAGCTGATGGGTTGGGAGGAATACATTGGCGTCCAGCTGGGGGCTGTAAAAACGCCGAGGAAACTGAATGGGGTGATGTAACTGGATAAATTCTTCAATGTGGACATCTGATTCTTCAATAGCATTTCCCACTTCATTGGTTTCATCCAATGCGGTACATGGGTTCAAATCCAATTGGAAATCAGGGTCAGTGAATTTATGAGCTGTGGCTGTTAATTGAGGAATAGCATGGGACAGAACAATTAGCCAAGATGTCTCCTGATTGGGTGAAGCACATGTGGCACTGGACTTAGTAGGAGCATGATTGGCATTTGCAGGTGTTGCATCAGATGCAGTTTTTGGGGGAGGGGGTAAAAAATTGTACCCCATAAAAGAAAGGCAGTGGGGCGTGTGGCGTATTGGGGGCCAGATGGAGGCAAAATAGGTCTAGTGGATGCATCAAGATGGGGGCATTTACGCTTTGAGTGATCCAACTCAAAGCATGATGTGCAGATAGTCCGTCCGCCCTCAACATGTGCCCAGAATGGGTGGTTAGGGGCTGAATGAATGATGTCTTGAGGGGGAATTGACCAAGCAATTTTGTTGAAATTTTGGGCTAATCGTGGCGAATGCCCAAGGCCCAGTGAGCCAAGTGGCTCCATTGGGGACCACAATTTGAAAGATGGGGTTCGAGCCATACACGGCCAAGCCTTCCATCAGCTCCTGATGGAGCATCATGGGGGAAAGGTGAGTGGGCAACCCCAAAACTGAACCACCATAGTGGTGTTAGTGGGGAGCTGGGTACGCGTTGTGGGAATAGGGAGGCCCTGCAAAACCAGGGGCACAGTTGCTGAAGTGGCAGCGTCAGCTTCACAGGTGAAGCTGAGATCGAAATACCCTTTATAAGGGCGAAAATCAATAATTCCATCCTGCAGCATCACTTCCTGGGCCATGTAAATAATGGATTTCTCTGCATATGGGAACAACTTCCCATAATCACCCCAAAGGCTAAAACACAGCTGGGAGCGGGAGAGAATGAGTGGGCTGCGAGGCATGGCCTGGGCACATGCAAGGTGGATTTCAAGATCCTTGTGTGAAATGAACTGACCTGAGGATTTGGTTGGACTGAATGAATCAGTTTGAGCACATTTTCCCATCAAACGGAAAATGCTGGATGTGGTTTCACCACAGCCCCACATGGGAGCAGCCAGCGGAGAATCTGAGGCCATTGGGGATTGAAAGAGGAGATAGGTGGTAGGTGTAGGCTCAGATATCATTTCTTTTCTAATTAAAAATCGTTCAAAAGTTACTCCAAGCAGACAGCATCCACTAATTTTTATTTTTGTACCAGCTGTTATTGCTTACGTAAAGATATGTCAATACCAGGTAGCCTCAGAAGGTTCACTGGAAAGATCACAATGTTGAGAATTCTATATCTATTTTTGATGAGTCCTTTGAAAGCTATAAAATTAACATTCATTAAGAGCACCAGCAAAATCTCTTTGGAGACTTTTCTCTCTCTAGGGCAATTAAACAATGGAATAGTTGTCATTGAGGCAATTATCTGTTCTGTGAACAGGCAAAATCACTAGTATCAAGCTAGGAAAAACTCTAGTATTAAGCTAGGCAAAAATATAAGTAAAAAAGGTCCTTTATTTGGATCCATTTAGCCTTTTAAGGCTAGGGAAAATAGGGACTAGGGAAATTAGGGAAATTTCGCTTAAGCTTGGCATAATGGAGTTATTAAGGTAATTAATCCCGTGTATTTTGTATGAACATCTAGATTAGGTAAATAGAAATTGTTCTGGGCAATATAGCTTCAAGGATAATAATTTGGACTTTGGACTAACAAAACACCAAGTGCCAGTATTATAACTTTCTGGTAAATTTGGTGCATCAGCCTGACGATGTATCATTACATAGATTAAGGCTTAAACAATATATGAGGTATTAAAACAACTAACCATTTGGAACCCTGAAGTTGAGCAATACTCTCACATTGTGGCAAAGTATACGTGTCTTTTCCTGTTTATGAGGGATTTACATTGAAGAGGGTTTCTTCAATAAAAGTCTCCATGGTCTCTATTGTGTACTTAACCTGAAAGCGCAAAACTTACATAGTTAGCATGAGGATTCATTATTATAGTAGAAAGATCTTCTATGGATATTGTAGCTTAAAAACATTTTTCAGTTGAATAATTAGCCCCTTAATAAACACCACTATCCAATTTTGGCTGAGGATTGACTATAATTGCTTGTTGAACAGTGGAAGTTTGTACAGGTTAATACACTAATACAAAGCGATGGTTAAAAAGATTTCTGTCCCTCAGTTAAATTAGAAGTAGATGGATGATAAACATTTTCAGAAAGATATTTTATTTTGTAGGGTTACACTACCTACCCAGTCTCAAGAATCTCTCTAGCCTCTTCTAATTTTGACAGAGTCTCACTGACGTTAAAGATCTAACTTCCTGCTTTCAATAACTTCCTCTCTTTTCTTTTCTCTCTGACCACTTTAGCTTTGATGTCAGTGGATTTTTTTAATATTTTCTAGGCCAACTGTCCATTTCTTTCTAGGTTCCCACAGAGTTTGATTTTGATTTTTTATGCTTCAGGGTCTAAAAATTCGCGTGGTTTACACCTGCAGGCATAAAGAAAAACAGAAGCTTACTCTTACTTAACATTAAAAGAGCTTAAACAAAAAATGTGCTGACATTAACTCAATTATTTATCTGGTAAAACCGTGTATGAAATTAGTTATTCACTGCTTTTTTCTGGATGCCTTAACCCACTTTTTTCTCAACTTGATATAGCAAACCCTTTGTTATTATGTATAAAAGGAACGATACTTGCAAAGAATAAAATAACTCCATACTGAATTTATATCTAAAAGGTAGTGAAACAGGCACAAACTACCCTTAAAGAATAAGCTCAACCAGGAGCACTCTCATTTGGAAATAAATTAATACATGAGTTACTCCTGGGTAAAAATAATATAATGGTATTTTTATAGAACCTAAGTCAGACAAATAAGTGTAACAACAAAGCTTAGAAGTTCACAAGTTTGGATGGCTCAGAAAGCATAACCTGATTTTTAAAACGGGTAATAAATCCTTTAAAGATATTTCAGCATTCATTTTCTATTAATTTAGGTTGATGTTTAAAATGTGCCATCTTATGCTACTGTTAATAAATCTCAACTAAAGGTGGTAATTTATTGCCACTTGAAAGCTTCCTCTAAAAACCCCAAATATATAATAACAATAATACTAATACTGATGGTACTAGTTCAATAAACTTGACAAAGTATAAGTCCCTTACTAACGTGGCCAAAGCTCTAAATTCTTTATAAAATTAGAATTTCCTTTATAGACTTTAAGAAATTAACATTCATTATGATGGATTCCTTTTAATAACCCTGACAGCTAAAATAGATACACAGTCAGTACCATGACATCAGAAAATGCACTAGTATATATACCTGTATAAAGGACTATGCTATCAGTTTACAAACGATGCCCTCAATAGACCCCCTTTCATACTATTGGATTTGTCCCACTGAATTTGGCTGGATTGTAATTCATAATATTCTAGATATCCCTTTGATAACTCTGTTTAATGATCATATTGTTAATTTGGAACTGAGTTTTTTATACCACAAATGATTAAAATAATAAAATCAAATGCAGAAATAAGTGCCACAAAGGTCACAGGGGTCAAGTTTAAGCTCCAAAAAGCAACCATTAATTTGACTAAACAAAACTTAATAGTACAGTCTCGGAGACAGCCCAGAAATTAGTAAGCTTTAGGATTTTGATAGTTGACCCTATATAAAACTACACATGTAAATGTTACCTTTTGCAAAAAAACATACATGTTAAGCACTAAATCCTGCTTTAAAAACCTCAATTATTCAAAATTTTTTATACTTGAAAATCTTTATTTAAAAACTAACATTCTAGAAACTGCATTTATTGTTGTTTATTTTGGTGCAAATAACTCCAGATTTTTAGAAGTATAATGTAAAGGTCTGGACTTAGACTGTTTTGTTACCAGATGAAGCTTAAAGGAGTACAGTGTGCTTAGGAACAGCCGTAATTTTAATTGTTCTAAAACTTTAACATGGTTGGACACGCTTAGAAATATGAATTAAAAACTCTCATATGAGAAAACAATATTTTTCAAATTTCCCAGTGATGTACCCTGTAATCAATAATGTGACTTATTGCAACTGTCTCAATCCTTTATATTAGCACTCCCTGAATGGGCTCATCTTTACAAAAATAACGTATTCAGATCCTTTATTAATGGTGTTTTAATTTTTGCATTGTTGTTTATCTAACCCAACATCCTAAATTACCAACAATAAAACTCAGAACCCTAATGATAAGTGATGTAGTGTTTTTCCATATCTATATATGTAAAC
The DNA here is from genome assembly GCA_022478985.1 of Massospora cicadina. NCBI lineage: Eukaryota > Fungi > Entomophthoromycota > Entomophthoromycetes > Entomophthorales > Entomophthoraceae > Massospora > Massospora cicadina. Next base: position 100,655 of record JAKSZP010010560.1, read on the forward strand.
TTCAAAGTTTCTCAGCTTTGATTCTATTTAATTTAAAGTTTGCTATTCTGTTCAACAATAAGGCACATAAATGGACTTACTTGTCATATTAAATGAGAGGACAATTACTCAATGACAAATCTTCTGTTTAAGCCATAAAAAATTTGGCCTAAAAATACCAAAAGCACCTTGCTGGCACCCTCCTCACTTCAAAAGTAGAAATTTCTATCCTAAACGCATGTTTTAGCCTTAGAGGTTTATCTCCGCCTTATAGTATGTTGCTGCTATTGTGGTTGTTCAGGAACCTGACCTTAAAGCTCAGGTTATTTGACGCGTAGCAATCATAATATGATAACATAACCTCACATTTGTTAGTAATTTTTGTTTCTATTCCCTTAAAGTTTGGGGATAAAAATTGATCAAAAAAATTTTGTAGGGCTCATCTCAAACTCCTTTAGCGTTTGTATCATATGAGTCTATATTTAACATCATTAGCCATCTTATCATTCCCCATATTGCACTTTCCTTGAGACTGTGCAGAAGCCCATGCCAAACATGCGTTATTCCACTGACATCCTATTCATAACATAACCCTGGACTCACAAAGCATTTTGACCATAAACCTTACCAAAAAAATCTACTGATAATCAACTAACGCAATTATAGCTCTAGAGTTACTGACTGTCTGGTAAAACAATATAAAGGGTATTGAAATTGGTTCAATTTAATGCAAATACTCCAATCTTATTAATACATTCTACTACAGGTCATTAAAAACCTGACTGAATAAGAACGCAGAGTAAACCCCAACATATGTGGATATGTCTGAGTCCCACTACCTTCTTATCATTTATATTATAGTCATTCACTTTCTGTTTTATTCTCAGGAAGCTGCATTGAGAACTTAATCTTGTTTAAGCTAAAAGACAATAACCATCCCAAAATTCTGGAATCTGGTCATAGTTGTGTTCTCAGGGAATTATATGCCGTTGATCATGCTTAACTTTTATCAACCAAGCAATTTATCATGCGGCTTCATAAGTAACCCATAAACACCTGGGTGGACACTGAAGCCAAAGATTATTTTATTGACCTACAAAACAGCAGGTTTTATTTATAGATTTTACCATGGTTACACATGTTATGGGTGCTCCAAATATTCCCATGACCACACGTCCCCTTTATAAGACGATTTAGTTTGTTATTAAAGAACATAAGTTTATAACAACTGTTGGGCTTCCATTCTTTGCTCTTTGGTAATGTTCCTTTTAAAATCCATGCAAGGAGATGCTCGCAGGTGCTTAGCTGCAGGATCATAAAAAACAGCAGTTTCAAGAGCACTTAAAAACTAGGCAGATGTTCAAAAATTTGATACTAATAAGTAGAGCACAAACAGGCACAATATCAACAATTTAAGATGGGTATGATAAATGATGCTTAATTTATTAAAGCTCTGAGTTTTATGTCCCATTTTACCAGGAAACCATTTAGTCATCAACTGGGTCAAGACTATGGTCACACGAGCTTTCACATATAGAGATTTTAGCTTTAAATTTGAGTTTCACAAAGGTGATCAGGCTTGAGGAGTTTTATTATTACAATATTTAGTCATCAATGTGGGAATCAATACATCAAGAATCTTTGAAGATATGCACCCTTTGACTTGAGGATATTCAGGTATGTCTGATAAATCTGGGGAGAAATTCATATTTAATATCGCTATGATCTCAATTTTAATTCTTACTCAATATGAGCGTTTTGAGTCTGAAGTGACGCATTTATTATTGGTAGGGTAAGTTTTATATATATGATTATTTAACCTATCAAAAACATCTAATATCTTTTCAATCTGGTATAACTTTTTTGGCAAATAGTCAACAGCATGAATGTCATATCCATTTGTTAATGACTTAGTGTTCTTTGTCCAGTCAGTTGGAACGGAAAAGGCTCATTTCATTTAATTAAATGCGTCCCTAGCTCTTGATCTGCGGAGAAAATATCTTCACCCTTCAGAACCTCCTTTATGTCTATAAAAGGGGTTGTTTTTTCATAGGTAGCAGCACTATAATTAAGTTAGTGCAATGGCAAACCTCCTCGTTAGTTCTCTAATTCTCTGAGGGATAGACTTATAATTTATATACTATATGAGCTATTTTGACACCTGGATAATATTCCCAACTATGCAAACATACAATTCTCCAGCAGTGCCCAAGAATCCTGACAGTTAATACTTGAACCAGCATAAGAAAAAGCTAATACATTTTTATTAAAAGTGTGACAAGTCACGCTTAATTCTGTCAACTAGAGTATCAATCCTGTTGTAAGTATGGCGAAAGGACTTCTTAAAGTCAAGTACTAAAGGATAAAAACAGAATGATGTAACATTATTTTAATACAGAATTTGGGCCTTTTATGGGTTTCATTTAGCAATATAAACTCTATAAGAATAATGATTAATAAAATTAATAGAGGAAAACAGTCGAGAGGCTTTTGGCAAGCGATGCATCCATATTTTACAATGCCTTTGTCGCATATTTCATAAAGAAAAAAAGGAATGTTGAAATTACCATGTTAAATGAGACTTGATATCACTTAGGCCAATTTATGGGCAGCTTCTTAATTATTACTATTTTATGGATATATCTTAATTACTCTTTTTTGCCACCTTTTGTAATGGTCGCCTGATATTTCAATGATCCTCTAACTTTGGGTTATCAGGATTTTATCTTGGGGTATTTTTGACTTTAATTGATCTAATTGATCTTCCTAGAAAGGAATGAAGAATTAAAATAATCAATTATCATATATTTAATGGTGCAATTTTCATCCCTTCTTGGGTCCAGGCGTCAATTTACTCATGAGAGTTAATTGATTGGTATTCTTTCCATCACTCCTGATCCTGATATTCAACATCACCCCCTGTTGGAATTGGTTTGACAACCAACAGTTTGTGCAATAAGTAGTTAATATCGATATTTTATTAATACCTATAGATGGGCTTTGATGGTATATGGAGCCTCAAGAGCACGGGAATACACTTATTAAGGAGTGCCAAAGGTGTATTAGCTTACTCTTGTGCTTTTGTAACTACGCCAGAAATTGTAAGTCCAGCGAATCAAAACCCAGAGCCCCCCAGTGCAACTTCTATCCCCTTTATCTAGGAATAGCTTAAGCCTTTGCCTCAGCAATTTAGATCAGCTTCTGCTACATATACCTCTTATCCATTATCTTGTACCCTGCACTGGCGTAACATATTTAGTAGGTGGAATCTTACTTTATTTTGGCGTTCCGCTGGACCCTCTAATGCAATTGGTTGATGGCTACTACATTGGAAATCTATCAAGCCTTAGGAAAATGTATTTATTTATTTAACTAAGGTAAGCCGACCAGGGGACGGACATTACTGAACTAAAAACTAAACTAAAAAGTAACGTAACTAATTGTTTCAAACAAAACGCTCTAATGAGCGATTGAATGAAACTCACTAAACAAAAAACCAGCCAGGTGGGCAGCGGAGACCACTTATCCCTCCATGGCGGAAGGGGAGTGGGGATCAGGGGGCTCATCTTCAGCATCAGTTATCTCTTTCCAGAGTAGGGTTTGTGCCAAGGCAGATAGCAAGGGCGTCAGGTCATCAGCAGTATGTGGTTTAATGTCTCTGATGATTGCTACTTCCAAGTAATTACCAACCATAAAAATGGCAGTAATATATTTGGCTAAAGCTTTTTTGGCTCTAATGCGGGCGTCTGGTAGAATAACAAACGTAGCAATATTGGTTCAGGTAGTCTTAGCTTTTGAAATTCCGTGCTACAGTTACACGTTCTGGATAGCGTCAGTGACATTTTTGTGTAGTTATTTCTACATAATCTTACTTTTTTAAGTAAGATTTTTGGGTATAACATGAGGTGGAATTTCTCCTGTGAGTGCCGCCACTGATTTGGCGGCAGCTTTATAGAGGGGATGGCAATCTGGTGTGATGGCTGCTTTCACTGCAAGCTGGTGGTCGCTGAAGAATGGTTTGGCATTTTGATTTGGGACATATAAATAAGAAGGGAATTATGCATCCCATTTTGCATTACAAACCTGTCAACTTGCAATGATGGTTCTTCAATTATATTACCTGATTCATCAATTTCATCACAAACTCCCACGTGTTCTGGAATAATGTGATTGGGAAATTAGCATATGGTTGAGGATTAATTGATTCATTGGAGGTTGCATGGGATTGAACTGGGATCCAATCCTGCGCCGGGTTGGAAGAATCATGCGTGGCACTGGAGCAAGATGGAGGCCGATTGGTGGCTGCAGATGCAGCTGTAGCAACATGCTTTGGGGGAGGGGGAGGTAAGATTGTTCTCATGCCAGAATTGGCTTGGGGTCGGCAGCAGATTGGTGGCTATTAGACAAACTATCAGCGCCGTCAGATGCCTCTAGATAGAGGCATTTGCTTTTTAAGTGGTCTAACTCAAAACAGGATGGACAAATCGTCCATTCACCCTCAATGTGGGCCCAGAATGGATGGTCAGGGGCAGAGGAGATAGCGGCGTGAAGGGTAATTAATGGGGCAATTTTGTTCATTTTGGGGCTGATCATGGCATATCCCTGAGGCCCAGCAAGGCGTGTGGCCCCATTTGGGTCCACAAATTGCAGGATGGGGTTGGAGCCATAGGCTGCCAATCCTTCCATCAGCTCCTGGTGGAGCACCTCAGGGGGAAGGTGGGTAGGCAAACCAGCGAACTGAACCACCAAAGTGGTGTCTGCTGGGAGCCAAGTCCAAGTTGTTGGGAGAGGAGTATCTTGAAAGACCAGGGGCACCATTGCCGCAGTTGTGGCATAAGCTTCACAGGTGAAGATGAGATTAAAATACCCCTTATAGGGGTGGAAGTCAATAAAACAGGTGGGACGCATCACTACCTGAGCCATTTCAATAATGGCTTGGTCGTTGTATGGGAAAAGTACTCCATATTTGAACCTAATGCTGAATTGCATGTTGCTCCAGGAGAGCACCAAGGGGCAGTGGGGCACAGCTTGGGTTCAAGCGAGGTGGGCGTCAAGTTCCTTGGGAGGAATGAACTGTCCCTTGGATTTGGTGTGACTGTACGAGACAGTCTGAGTGCATTTTCCTGTCAGATGGAAAATTTGCCGCTTCCCACACCGGGGCAGCTGGCGGGGAATCTGATGACATTTGAGCAAAACTACAGTGGGCGATTAAGTTTTACTCTTATAAACTGTATAATTGCTTGGAAAGTTATACTAAGCGGAAAACTTTGGAATTTATTTTTTATTAATCCAATTTTATGTTATTAGCCCATTAATCTGTTACTTTGAAGTTTTGCTTAGTATACATTAGAAGCACCAATATGAACGCACACAGGAGGGGATATCTAGACTGAAATCTAAGAGGGAAAGGATCTTTTTTGAACGTAGCTAGAGTGGAACCTAGAAGAAGAGATATCTGAGAAGAAGGAGTTAAGCCTTTAGAAGACTTGATACTGCATTGTGCTTAGCTTCTGTTTGTAATATAAACCCTCTTTCTAAGTTTGTCGTTTGTTTTAAGTTTACTAAGGCAGCTGTTTTCATACATCACTTATTAAATAATAATACCTTACCCTTTATAATATGATGTATAAGCGCTGATATAAACAATGTGATGATCTTACAGTGGCTGCTCTAGTTTCTAGTATTTTATAATCAATTATGAATCCCAGTAGTTCCAAGATATATATCTTCCTCTGGAAGTAGTACCAGTGTTAGAAGTTGAAGAGGTCACCCTAGCGGCCACACGAATCCAGTCCAATGATATTTGCTAAGTACAAAAGCTTTAAAAGTTCACGTTGGCCAACTGTCTGACATAATACTTGGCCACAATTGGCAAGTCAATAAGAGTTAGTCAAGTTAACTAAATACATGAAAGTCGCACAGAGAGCTTGGATGCAGATACTACTGGAGATGTTTATTCTGATACCAATTTGTATCAACTCAATGTGGCCTTAGAGCTTGAGGTAAAAACCCAGGGCCAGAAGGTTAGGTCCCTCCTAAACAAGAATATTAATATGAAAGCGGAATTCCTGGCTTTCAAACAAAAATTGCAAGTAAGGAAGTTTTATTACAATCATAACACCTCCATGATGGTACCATTTGGAAGTATTTTAATAGTCCCTCAGCTGTCTAGGCTGGTAATATTAGCCATATGGAACCCAAATATTTGCCATTGGCCAAAAATATCAAGGGTGATGAGGTAGAGGGGATTCCAGAGTTAACTATGATTTTATTCTGTTCTAGGGGTTAGAGCCTCATTGCGTAAGATGCCAGCTAATCCTCTCCCTGAGTTATCTGACTCAAATAATTGTGAATCACCAGTTCAATTCTACGTGCAATCCTGATAGTGTCGCTACACCCAATCCTGTAGGTGCCCTACTCAAGCTGCATGACGGTTCAGGGCTGGTTAACGCCTATATCTTGGCTTTGCCACGCAGGAAGCCAAAGAGGGGTGAACCAGCGCTTTTGGGCTTATCCACATGAACCTCCTGTTCATGTGAATCTGATAAACTTTATGAAGGATTGATAAAGATGTCATTATACATAATTTTATTAGTCTCTTCGAGATGAGCATGGCCAGAGCGCTGGAGAATTCTAAGTTGGCTACTATCATAACTTCACTGGAGACCAGAGTCAGGGTTTAGTGATGCCTAAAATACTAATAAGGAAATTGCCTATCACAACCAAGGACCTTCTCATCAAATAACTTAGTGGGCTAGAACTGATGTCCGCCTGCAAAACTGAATTATTTTCCTCTTGCAAAAAGATGAAACAGTTAAAGCTTTTAAGTCTGGTTTTATCTTGAAGCTCAGACGCTGGAAAAAGGTAATGTGATTAATGACTTTGATGCCCAAAAAGCTCTCCGCAATGCCTGCTAGAGTTACCATGACTTATATTTGGTAATGATTCCAGTGTTGAGTGAGAAAAACGATTTACTAACATAGTAAATTACCTTTGGCGTTGTGTTTTTACTTTTGCAGCACCTAACAAGAGCTACTGAGAGCCCCACAAACTGCGGCTTGGGTTATTTTTCCAAAGAAAAAGTTACCTCACCTCCATCTTATGGCCCCCAGTTAGAAAAATCAAACGATAGCCAGATCATTTTTAAATGCTTCAGAAAATTGGGCCATTATGCCAATCTCTGTCCTAAACTAGGTGCAAGACCTAAAGTTAATGCAGCGCGCCATTTGGATGATAAAGAGGTGGGGAAAACAGAAAGGAGTAGAATCTGGATTTTATACTCCCGCCTCCTCTAAAAAATTTTAAAGAAAAAAATTACCATAACACTCTCCTAAGCGGCTTATGAGTGATACTTCTGATCTGCCTTCATCAGTCTCAGGGTCAAAAAAATGTTAGTGTAGTGGTGACCACCTGTACCAAAGAATAATGTGTCGCAGAGTCAGCAAACGAGGTAGTGTCAAAACCTATGATCAGAAGTTGAAATTATTGGAAAATCCCATGTCTTTTGAGACCATAAGTTGACTGGGATTTAAGTGGCAGTACCCATCGAGGCTTTAAAGAAATTTAGCTCTCAGCTGTGTGAAAAGCTATTATTTTTTTAGGTCAAACAGAAAAAGTGGATCTCTTGCAATAAACCCTTCTAATACTTATTTTTTTGAGTGTACATACCTTGATATGACTATAAATAAGCTAAAGATCCGAGATAATTTACATTGGAGCAACAATTAATATTGTATCTACTAGATTGGTGAGAAAGTTAGGGCTTTCACTAGATATATTTCACCATAAAGACTATGGCACCGCTGGCCCCATACTATGACCTTAGAAGGAGCTTACAACATGGTACCTTTGCGCTTTTGTACCCTAGTAATATCCGCCCCTTCTATTGTACTTCCATATCAGAATTACGATTTTTTAATTGGGACATTATTTTTTTAATATGTAGTTAGACTGACTTTGAAGGAAATGCTTTCAGCATAATAGGCTAAGCCCTACAACTCTTTTATAACAGAAGAATGTGCCGCAATGGCCCTAAAGCAAGGGGTTGTTGCCTTTGTATACAAAGACAGCACTGTACCCATTGAGTACCAGCAGCTATGTGGCTGGACCTGAAAGTTACCAGCACAAATCATAGAATCAAAGGGTATTTCTATCCATACTAATTATACTATAACTATTCCGGCAGGTCATCAAATTAGAATAGTGACTGAAATCGTCTTATCCCTTCCCAATGGTTTATAAAGCGAGAACGTTTTCCCATTTAATCACACATTAAGTTAGAGCCAGTTGCATCGCCTGGGTTAATTCATTCAGAACATGTCGAGTTTCAGATGCTCTTAGCTAACCTGTAACCATATCATATAAAATTTAAGTGGCAACAGGTAGTCGCGTTCATTCATATTTTTCCAGTAAAAGAGGTTCTAAATATCCATGAGTTTGGCAGTCTATAAGAACTTGGACTGAAGGATAATGAACAACAAACTGTCTGTGCACTTTTTATCAAGAGCACCTCTCCATATTGACAGAGGACGAAAAGGACCAAGAGTTGGCCTTATGCAACAAATACAACAGTATTTTTGAGAAAAATGACTACAATTTGGGGTGCGCATGATGTGCAGCATCAAATTGATACTGGTAACCATCCACCAAATCATCTTTGTCCTGTAAGGCTTTCTAAAGCAGAGGATGAGGTGAATAACACATAAAATAATCAGCTAATACAGCAGGAGATTCTAATACCTTTAAAAGTCCTTAAGCCGCTTTTTTTATTAAGAAAAAAGATAGGTCAAATTGAGTAGTGTTAGAATACCCAAAGCTCAACAATATCACCAAGAAAGATTTATACACGCTAACCCACATTGATGATGCACTGGATCGTTTTGGTGGCGCCCAATACTTTTCCGCTATGGACTAAATATATCTGACTTTTTGAAGATTGTTCTGCTGAAGGAGGAACAAAAGAAGTGCACTATGATCACTGACCTTGGTTTATCTAATTACTCAGATGCCACAAGGGCTGTACAACGCCATGGCAACCTTTCAGTGGGCTATGGATAGCATAACGGGGTATCTAAAAGTCTCCTGCGTGCTAGTGTATTTAGACCCATTGATGTGTTTCCAAAACGTTTACGGTCCATCTACATCACTTAGAGGAAGTTTTCTGCCAGCTGGCACAACCAATTTGAAAATCAAGCCTCAAAAGTGCAATTTATTCCACAAGCAATTATAATATCCGGGATTTATCATTGACAATCATGGATTAAGGCCCAGCCTGATTAGATTGAGGCTATTGATAAAGTGTCCCACCCAAGCAGCAAGCGGGATGTTCTGGTATTTTCTGGGGATTATAGGTCTCAGGATTCTCCTTATGCAAAATGTAAGCCTTTCCTGGGAGAAGTTTGACATATACTGCTGTGTGGGACTTTACCTTCAACCTACTGAAATGGTCCCACCAGTCCCAATTTAATCTTTGAGCTTACATTATCAATTTAGGTTCAAATTCAGAGTTTTACCTGAATTATTCAAATTAGATTAATAATAATTTTAATATTCTTTACAGATAATTTACCTAATTTAAAGGCCACATTCACTGAACTCTACCACCTGTGGCTCAAAGCCCCCAATATCCTCATCAGCTGTTCATTCTTTAAAGCTACCAAATTGGACATCTAAACCTGAGCTATTGGAAGAGCTCCTACTTGAGGCTTAAAATAATTTAACTTATGCTATGAAACTATCACCATGAGATCAAGAAGCTCAGCTGGCCTTCCATGTGGGACTTGATGAATGACAAACCATGTGGGAATCAAGTATGAACATTGAATCACTCTTCGCCATTCCTAATGAATCATGGCTTCCCTTTTACTTTCAGCAGTACTATAATTAGTAATGTCTTTTTTGAATAGAGTACTTTTTCATTAAAATCTTCTATTGTTTCTTTCTTCCTTAGCTCAAGTTTATTCTAATGAACAAAGTATCATCATTGCTTCATCTTACAAAGCCTCTGGTTTCTCAACTGGCCGTGATGCACTAAGCCTCCTGCAGTCAGCCACTACGTCAGGCTCCCAGAGTTAGCACCTGCAAGTGCAACTGGTGGTGTTGTGATAATTGACTATATCTAGTTCATGAAAATTTTAGCAAAACAGATGAACCTTTATTTCACCTTCTTAAGACCAGAATTCCATTTGATTGAATGTAAGCTTGTCAATTTACTTTTGATCAACTACGACTTTGCTTAGACAAAAGCGCCAATACTAATTTATTCTAATTTTGATAAACCCTTTATCATACAAATAGGACGCCTCCCTCACTAACATAGAGGAAGTGCTATATCAGCTTGATAATGAAGGGGGAAAAGCCCCGTTGCATACTGTAATCGGACACTGGATAGCCATAAATGGAATTATAACATTACTGTGAAAGGGTCTCTAGCTGTTATGCGTGTAAACTTTTTGGGTGTATATTTCCAGAGCGCATTTCACCGTGGTAACTAACCATGCCTCGTTATGCTGGCTCCAGAATCAGAGAGAGCTTAAGGGATGGTTAGCTCGCTGGGCCTCAAAGCTACAGGCATATGGCTTTGTGATTCTACATTGACACGTAGTAAAGCATCAAACCACAGATGGATTGTCAAGGTAGCCGACGGTAGCCTTTTTTCTGATATGGATAATGAAAATTTACTGAAATGGTTAACCAGAAGTACAGCAATGAGCCTATTAAGATTCAGCGAAAGTTGGACAAAATCCGAGTGAATACCCTCATTAGATGATGTGAAATGATATAACGTTATTGATGGACAAACCTTTTTGTTCCCTAAGCCTACCATGCGGATGGACTTAATTATTGCTGCTTACAAGGCCATCGGCCATAGTAAAAATAAAAAGACGTTTGAACAATTATGGACCCAATATTATTGGGATCCCATGTCCTATGATATCTATGAGGCACTAAACTATTGTCATGAAAATTCAAGTGAAGCCCTTATCATAAAGACACATCCTACAAATTAGTAAAAACCAATTTCTCCTGTCATAGGTCTCCATAGACGTCATGGGACCCTTAAATGATGTGCCAGGTCAGTTTAAATACATTAGTGTGGCTACTGACCATTTAACCAAGTGGGTGGAAGATAAGGCATTATTGGACTTAGGGGCCATAACTACTGCTAAATTCTTGAAGATGTTATTTATTGGCACAGTTGACCCCGTTTTTACTAATGGATAAAAGGACCAAATTTTACGTCCCTAATGATTCTGAAGCTCAACGATCTAATGGACATTCGTGTGGTGCTATTAACTCCTTAGCACCTAGAAAACTAATGGTACCATGAAATGGGTGAATGGTATGTTAGTCAGTATCTTTCAGAAGTTAGTTGATTGCTAAGCATCTAGCTGGAACATCTTTTTTTGCCTTCCGTTGTATTTGTTTACTGTCAGAAAGCCGCTTTCTGAACAGTGGGCTCTCCTAGTGTTCCAGGCCAACCAGTATGAAGACTGAATGACCCTTTTTGTTTCGCCTTCATAGGCGTACCAACCCCTACAAGTCCACATCCAACCCACCATCACTGCAGACCAACGACTTTGCCTTGACCTATGATCCCTCTTGAGTGTGCCCCAGCAAGTATCCCCCATCATGGGTGGCCATGGTACTCCCACGGTGCACCACTCTCATGTACCAATCGCAAACCCATCTTGGGTGTGCCCTGCAAGTCCATCCACAATCCTGGATGGCTATGGAACTCCCACGCTGTACCACCCTCATGGCTGACGGCCAGCAGCATATCATCGTTGTGGCTGGTTGGTCAGGTTCCCATCAGTTCCTTGTAGGGCTGAGGTATGGGAGCTGGTAGCGTTGGCCATTCCAGGCATGACATTCTGCGCCTAGTTCATGGATATCCAGTCCCACCACTACCCACTTTAATGGCTCTTGCTACTTCAAATAAATAAAAAGTGGGTGAAAGGGAGATCTTTATTTAGAGAAGAATGACTGTTTTTACTTCTAGGTTACTGCGCCTATGAGAACTCCTTGGCCATCCAAGCCAGAACTTCATCCAAAGGTCATTCATCTGTGGCAGCAATTCCCTCCCATTCCACTCATCCTGATCACCAAATATTAGGTCAACTCATCCTAGCATGAGTTGCCATTTTAGTCATATATAAACTTCCATTATAAACATATTTGAACATCTCTAACATAAGTCACTGGCACTCCTATTTGAGACAGAGAAAGTATAGTCAGACAATTGATAACAAACACATCAGCTTTCCACCGGAAAATCCCATAAACAGACATACATGGCGTTCAGAATCAAGCTAAGATTTTACAGAACTCAAAATTTGAGGCAGCAAAATCATCATTGTCAGATGCTTAATAATGAATACTTTGGCTTTCTAAGATAAAATCACACAATCACCCACGATTTGGCAGTTGGCATAAGATTATGATTCTTCAAAGTCTAAAGAATTAATATTGTAACATTTTAGTAATTTTAAACTAGGCAATTAGCCAGCAATCACACCCACTAACTCAAACCCCTAATTCTGATTTTATTGGGAGAAATACATCTGGTTAATTTTTCAACGTTTTCCCCACTAAACCAGATGGTATCCCTCCAGAATGACCCACCCCAATGGTGCGCCAAGAACACCCCAGCGCCACCTTGAAGGAGAAACAGGTTCAAAACAGTGGCTCTTGACACCTCCTAACCTGTCTTCCAACTACACAAGCAGCCTACCAGCAAAGCCCCCCTGTAGTGAGCACAAATGTCAGAAAATAGCTTTTCTGAACTGTGGGCTCCACTGTGTACCAGGCCAACCGTATGGAGACTGGCTGGCCCTTTCTGGTTTGTCTTCATTGCCACACCAATATACTTATACTCCACGTTCAACCTACCAACACAGAAGACCAACGACTTTGCTTTAGCCCTATGATCCCTCTTGGGTGTCCCGGCAAGTCCATCCCCCATCCTGGGTGGCCATGGCACTCCAACGCTACACCACACTCATGACTAATCGCCAACCCAAGTGGGTGTGCCATGCGAGTGCATCCTACATCCTGGGTGGCTATGGAACTCCAGCGCTGCACCACCCTCATGGCTGACGACCAGCAGCACATCATCATTGGTGGCTGGTTGGCCAGGTTACCATCAGTTCCTTGTAGGGCTGAGGTATGGGACCTGGCAGCATTGGCCACTCCAGGCATGTCACCCTGCGCCTACTTCATGGATCTCCAGTCCCACCCCTACCCACTTAAGGGCTCTTGCTACTTCAAATAAAATAGAAAGTGGGAGAAAGAGAGATCTCTATCTGGAGGGAAAAATGATTATTTGTAATCTAGGCTACTGCGCCTATTAAAATCCCTTAGCCATACAAGCTGGAACTCTAACTAATTGTCATTCATCCATGGTAGCGATTCCTTCCCATTCCACTCATACCATTCACCAAATACTAGGTCAACTCATCCTCTGCGAAAAATTTTGATTTAGTTATATATAAACATCTATTATAAATATATTTGAGCATCCTCAGCATAAGTCACCAGTACTCCAATCTTGGACAGAGAAATTATAGTCGGACAATTGATAACGAATATATTGGCTTTTCAACAGAAAATCCCACAATAAGACATACATGGCAATCAGCTTTGAGCTAAGCTTCCGTTAAACTCATATTTGAGGTATAAAATTATTATCATCAGATGTTTTTTAATGAATACACCAGCTTTCCGCCAGAAAATCCTACAAATACCCACATCTTGGCAGTTAGCATCAAATTATGATTCTGCTGAACCTAAACAATTAATATACAACATTTAAATAATATCAACTAGGTGATTAGCTGTCAATCACACACAACTAATTGACACCCCTAATTCTAATATTATTGGGAGTAATCCATCTGGTTAGTTTTCTGATACTTACAGATCGCTTATCACTAAACCATGGGGAATTCTCCATTTGCTTTATTAAATGGGAGACAGACCGCGTTGTCTTCTCTTTTATATTCATGTGTTGTGGAATTACAAATGAGTCCAAGTAGATATCTGGAGAAAGTTGCCCTGAAGGTACTCCAATTACAAAGCTCCACTTACTCAAATGCTCCAGCGTGGAAGGCCAAGGCTAGACCCAGGATAAGAGATCTGGCAGACTTTGCCTAATTTTGAGGTAGGAGAATTAGTTTGGTACTACAACAACAATGGGTTTGGACGAACCCACAAAAATGGCGCACATTTGGAAAGAATCTTTAGAGGTCATAGAGAAGGCGTTTACTAATGCATACACCCTATAAGACCCTACTAAGGGAAATCATATTAATTGAGTGCATACCAAGCTTTTGAAGAGGTACTACCTGCACTCCAGGCCTCTGTCCTTTAGTCCTCAATAATTGGTCGGACCCACACCCATCTTTGTTACCTGATGTTTGGTCAAGTAGGGGTAGATATTACAATTGATTTGACTAATTATCAGTTCAAATAATACGTGTTTAATACTATATTTCACTAATACCTAGAAATGGGCTTTATTGGTATACAGATCCTTAAGCGCACAGGCAACGACTTCTTAATGAGTGACAAAGGTATATTAGTTACTCTTAGTGCTTTTAGCCCTATGCCGAAAATTTTGAACCCAACAAATTGGAACCCAGAACCCCCCAATGCAACTTCTAACCCTTGATCTAGTAATAACTTAAGCCTTTGCCTCAGAAAATTATTTATGATTCTGATCCATACACCATTTTCTATTATCTTATCCCCTTCATTGGCGAGAAATCTTTGGTATGAGGAATCCTATTTTATTATGGCGTTCCGCTGGAGCCTCTAATGCAATTGGTTAATAGTTACTACAATGGAAATTTATGCAAGCCCTTAAAATTTGTTTAACTAATATAATTTAGGATTATTAGTTAATTAGTCTTATAAATAGAAGTTTTGCTTATTATACATTAGAAGCACCAATATGACCTCACACAGGAGGGGATATTTAGACTTAATTCTAAGAGGTAAAGATCTTTTTTGAACGTAGCTAGAGTGGAACCTAGCAGAAGAAGTATCTGAGAAGAAAGAAGTTGAGCCTTCAGGATAACTCAATACTGCATTGTGCTTGTATTCTGTTTATAACATATACCCTCTTTCTAAGTTTGTCTTTGGTTTTTAGTTTACTAAAGCAGCCATCTTCAAACAGCACCTTATTCATTTTTTTAATACCTGTGTCTTCGAAATATAACGCTTTAGTGTTAATTCAACACCTCATAAAGAAATTGGCAGAGAGTATCAATGTAAGAATTAGCTAAGCTTAAATTTGATTGCTACTCCTGTTTCCAAAGACTTGATTAAGTATTCATCCCCACATTTGTAAATTATAGAGTATGGCTATTCCAAATGGAAATTTAATTTTCTTGGGGCGCTATTCACTTGAGATTTACAAGAAAAAATATGAAACCTCAAAGGTAGATAACTATTGGAAGGATGCTTTTGCTGCTTGGCCTTTTCTTGTAAACTCTTGGCTACAATTAGTCATTGCCTCTGATTGAAGTTGTATAGTCTTCTGGGCTAATCTTTTTAGCGCTTTTTCAGGCTCATCAGTATTACTGGTAACTTTATGAGCTAATAGAGCCAGGGTACCAGGTTTTTTAAAATAAGTCTTTAAAGGTGATACCTTTGATATAATAATGGAATCTAGCCTGTAAGCCATCACGAACTTGGGATATTTTTGGCTCCAGTGTAATGAATGGTAGTAGTCAGCTTGTTTGATATTAATTTTAAATTTTAAATTTATTGCGGGGAAGGCCGACCATGAGATGGACACTTCCAAATATGACTCAGGAAAGACAAACTTAGTACCAGGGGAGGTACCCCAGAGAAGCGATGCTATCTCTTGTTGCCAGCGGGAACGCCACTTATGGGGAGGGGGAGGGAACGTGTGAAGGGGCCGTAGCCACTATTGAGCACGTGTGGAGGAAGGGGTCTGATTTGATGAACCAGACTGGGAACCAGGAGGAGACCAGCTGTCGGCGACGCGGTGGGAGGTATCCAAACATCCACACTTTAAAGTGGTCCACCAAATGAGACCAGAATCTGTGGACAGCTTCTGGGAGGGTGGGGATGGAGCCAGCGATGGCATCTAAGACAATCGTGTGGATAGTCCACATGGCGACTGCAACCACCAGAGCATGGGGGGAGGGTGGAAGGGGGGAGGCCATTGATAAAGCAAACATATCTCTTGACAGACTGAAGGGATGCATTTGATCCTGGCCCACCAGACGTTGAACTTCGCGCCATATCACTTTAGAGGTGGGCACTTCTCCAGGAGGTGGAACTGCGTTCCATACTGGCCACACACGACACAGGATGAGTGTAAAGCGTTAGAGCGCTCAGCTGTACGATACACCCACCTCAGGCAGCGCCACACATGGGAGCGGACTTGAGGCTGCAACAGAGGATGGTGTGCGTATTTCCAGATAGTTTTTGGGTCTCAGTGGAATAAGGGATGTCCATCATGTCCAGGTAGTCCACCCTGGATAGGACATGTGGTCGAATGGGGATCACGCCATCATGGATGGGTAGCCCCTGTACCTCTTGTATGAACTGAGGAGAGGTGCGGCCTCTTCAGGTTGTATGTCCGCTAATACAAATTCTCCACTCTGCACTTCGCATGGAGAGTAGGATTCGTTTGTAGTGGGTTTTAGTCCCGTGAGGACCTGTGGCCAATGTGTGTGATGCGAGGTATTTCATCAGGGAGTGGGGGTTTGATGGATTGTTGAGGCCCAAGGCTTGGGAGAAGTTGGAGCGGGCCGCGCGGGACCAGTGTTGGGATGGGAGTGTAGGAGCGGTGACGGCCGCGATCCAGGTGCCCAGGATCTTGGCAGCATGGGCTTTGAAGTCAAGCAGGCCCATGCCACCATGATGATGAGGGCCAAACATGACCTCTAGCCGTACTGGTGGAGGGCAGCCTGACCAAAGCCATCCTTGCAGCAAAGCATACAGGGATTTGAAGAAGCTTGGGGAGAAGGGGATGGCGTGGGCTCTGAACCAGACTTTGGATAGGAGCATAGGTTTGGCAAGAACAACCCTGCCAGTGAGGGTAATAGGGTGGGCTCTGAGAGAGGCGATTCGCTTCGTCACGTTGTCCAGTATATGGCACTCCACTACTGCTGATGCATATCCGCCTGCCTCCATCCACACCCAGATGGCGCACCGGTCCTATGGTAGGACGTGGCACGAAGGGGAGCACCAGTGGAGCGGCGTGTGTTGAGTTAGTAAGGCGTGGACGTGGGCGAGCAGATGGGCCGTGTTGGGAACTACTTGCTGGGGCCCAGCAGTTCTGAAACTGACCAAGGAGGATGATTTCGGTTTTGGAGGCGTTCAGTGCCACGTTGCTTACCCGGGAATATTCCCGGATGAGGGCTTCAAGTGCGCGTGCATCTTTGTTATAAGACACCCCCACCACTCAATCATCTGCAAATGTCATCATCTTGACTGGGGTCTGGCCTGGCACATGGACCCCAGTGAGTTGGGCATTCACATTTCGCAGTAGTGGGTCAAGGCTGAAGTTGTATAAGAGTGGGCTGAGGGGGTCCCCTTGTCGCAAGCCCCTTTGAGGGCGGACTACTTCCGTTAGAAAGCCTGGGCCACACACTGCCATTGTCGCAGATTCCGTGAGCAGCATTACCCGTTTATGAAGTGGGGGGGGTAGGCGGAATTGATGGAGGCAGGCCCTTAGGTATTCCCAGTTTACTCTATTGTAGGCCTTTTGTTTGTCCAAGAATACCAGTGCCCCAGAGGCTGTGGACTGACATGAATTAGCCACGGAGTGCACGTTATCCCAAATTGACCTTCTGGGGATGAAACCAAATTGTTCTGGGGAGATGGTGGCAGATGCTATAGTCCCATAAATGGTTAGCCATGATTTTTGTTAAAATTTTGGTGTCTGTGTTTGTTAGAGAAATGGGGCGCCAGTTGGCTAAGTCAAGCTTATCCCCTTTCTTGAAGAGTGTGACAGTAAAGGCCTCATGTCCTCCTGGTAGGAGGCCATTTCCAACAGGCTTTGATTAAGTGAGGCTAGCAGCAATGGGGATATATATTTGAAATATTTTTTGTAGAACTCATATGGAATGCCATCTGGGCCTGGGCATTTTTGGTTAGGCGCACCACGAATGGCTGTCCATAATTCGTTCAAAGTAATTAAATTCATTATTTCCGGGTATCAGAAAATGGTGTGGATATGAGCTCTGTCGAGAAATTCCGCCATTTCAGCCAGCTGAATTGGCTCAGCTCAGTATAACTCGGAGTAATATTTTTGCATTTTGATTGCTACTTCTGCCAGTGTGTCCACAATGGAATTATCCAATCTTCACACCTGTGTGCAGGCCACGCTCTGGTGTGGTGCAAAATATTTTTTAAAGAAGTATGCGGTGCACTTGTCGCCTTTAGTGATGCGTGTGGCCCTGTATTGGACACAAACCTGATGTTTGTGTTGCCTTTTGAGTGCGTTGAGGTGGGCAGCTGCCTCCGCCCACTTCTGGCCCCATGCAGGGCTGTATCCTGTGGCTGGAATGTTGGACTCCAAGTGGGCCAATTCCACCAGAGCGCGCAAGATAACCGCTGATGTGGCTCGTGAGTATCTGGAGGAGAGATGGTGATAGTGGCGGATGGTGTCCTCTTTGAAAGTTGCCCATGTGGAAATGGGGTCCACACAAAACGGTGCAACAAACTATTTTGCCAAAGTTGCCTCTTCCACCCACGTGGAAAATCCTGGCGACGCGAGCTTGGGGGGGCAGATTTTGCACCAATGTGGGGCCTTTGCAACTGTGATGGGTAAGTGGTAGGTTATTGAGACCAGTCAGTGGTCAGAGAATTCCATTTTCGTTGTTTTGAAGTGGGAGATGTGGGGTTGGAATTTCGCCAGCATTAGAATAAGGTCGATGCGGGTCATGGACCTTAATTGGCTGTTGTGGATGTGGGGACGCGTCATGTTTTCGAGCAGTGGGGCATGTCGTGGCAGCACATCCATTAACCCAAGGGTGGCTTTTAGAACGCGTTGTTCTATGTGACCCTGTGGGGCGTGGGGTGAGGGAGGCCACCGGTCCATTGGTGAGGTTAGCCAACAGTTCATGTCGCCAATTAGGAGAGTTTAGGGGGTAGCAGGAGGGATTTGATCAATGAGAAAAATTCCCAACACTTGTGTGCACCATTTGGGGCATAGATGTTGATGATTGTGTGTGCAACGTCAGCCCACAGAAGGTGTTGATGAGCACTCAGCCATTTAGGAATGCTTCTGAGGATGTGAATTTGAAAAAATTATTTTTTGAATTAGCACCCCACAGTGCTTCAACCAAAAGGATAGGGATGGGAGGAGCATTGTTTTCCAAGCTTCCTCGGAACCTCGTGGACAGTGGGACTCCTGGATGGCCAGGATATCCACGGGTAAATTGTGTTTTAAAAAACTCAGTTTCCTAGCCTGGGACGGGGAGGCCTTGAGTCTGGCGATATTCAACGTCCCTAGAGTGAAGGTTTCCCCCATCGCACCTTAGGTGCGAGGGGGTGGGCCCCAGGACCCACCAGCCTCTTCAAGGTCCCCACGGGCTTTCACAGCAACCCGGGTGTTAGCAGCAACGCTATTGGGGTTTTTGTTAATTTTTGTGGAAAGAGTCGCGTTGGCTTTGGCCTTCACTTTTTGTTTTCCTGACGTCAGACGAATTTTTTGCGGTGCAGATGAGTTTGGTGCACCATCGAGCGGGTCAAAAAAAATTTTTCAGTTGGGATAGGTCCCAAGTCAGTTTTAACCAGAGCTTGGGTGCAGCGATTGGGTGAGATCGAATCTCCCATCAGATCCTAAGATTGAGTGGCCCGCTCAGCATGGGCTTCCCAATCTGATTGGAAGATGGATTCCTGAGTTGCTTTCGCCACAAAGGTCTCCATGTCCTCCTGGCATTGTGAGTGTGGGATGGCGGAGGTGGCCTTGGCCGCTTCCTTGGCTGTGGCCCTATGGGCCTGCTTGGCCTTCTTCCGCTCCTGCGGGGAGATGGGCTTTACCAATAGGTAGCAGCTTTGTGCTCCCCACGGGAAAGCCTCCTTGGTGCTTGCAGTTGGTTCGTAGTGCGCCTCTCTGCTGGCCATGGCCGCCAAGGGGTGCTCTTGGAATGTGACGCCCTCCTTGATGGGGCATGCATGCGCCTTATGGCCAAACGCGTCACAGTGGGTGCAAATGGGGGGCGCGCTGTCCACGGTTACCTGGAATGGGTGGGTGGTATGCCCTGTGATATCAATAAAAGTGGAGTGCAGGATCTGGGTTAGGTCCTTCACGATTTCCTCAGTTGGGGTCAGAACTGTGATGGCTTTGCCGGTGCACATGTGTGGCATCAGCATGAAGCGTTGCATTTTGAAAGATTGTATTTCACCATATATGGCGAGACCATCTTTCAGGTGTTGCTCCAAAATGTCACATTTTACTGTAGTAGGCAAAAAGTCAAATGTGAGGGAAAATTTGGTTTGATTTTGTCCATCTGGTGCATTTGATTTCGACGACCTGTTGCCCTTCAGGGAGGTTGACCACTATGCGCACCGCTGCAGCCTCGTCTGCTGCTATTTTGCTTTCAAAACCTAGGTCCAGCCAACCGCACAACATATAGTGAGGTGCAACGTACACCGCGGTCAGGAAAATTTTGTGTACATCTTCACGAAATTTTTCCCATAAGGCCGTTTTTTGGATGTCCAGATACACACGGACTCCAAATTCCACCAATGATAGTGGCTGGGAGTGTGGCGTGTTGATATACTGGTTGCATCGTGCTTGCCATGCGAGTATCTCTGGGGAAATTGTGACCGCCAGTTTTTTGAGATTTTGTCTATTCCGCCAGATTCTCCGGGGCGTTTTTGAACGTTGGAGGCCGCGGGCCTTCCGCCTGCTCCTCTTACCTTGCTTGCCCAACTGCTCCCTGACATGGGCGCAGACTAATCTCCTCTGTGAGATTATCAAACTATATTTAGTCTTGAATTGAATAGGTTGAAAAAGTGTTTGCAACGAGAAAGAAAAGTGCTTGTTTATTATTAATAAAAAATGTTCTTTTTTCTCTTTCTACCTTCTTGTTAATATTGGGTTGTAGGGCATAGATAATAGTTAATGAGTTCCAATTATTGTAACTAAGATTTTTTATAGCTCTTGATGTAAATATTTCACAAATTTGCATAGCATTACCTTCAAGCAACCTTGCCTACTAAATATAATTTGATATGAAAAGTTAACAGTATCCCTAGAAGTTTGCGCAGGAATGGTAATACTCTAACCCACTTTGTGTAATGATTGATCCCTATAAGTCTGTATTAAATTACTCCTTTTGACTTAGGAAGTGGAACTATGACATCTAAACTGATGGTATGAAATATCTGTTGAGGGGTCATTGGCTAATAAAAACTTCGCCTCATGCAAAACTTTTTACAACTTATGCAGGCATCTAAGACTTTGACCATAGAGTTCAAAAGTACTTCTGAATAGTATTAATTCTTGATCCATTCATGTGCTTTTCTGGCTTCTACATGTCCTAAGGTATTGTAGGCTTACATTATATCTGGTAACTGTTCTTATTGTTGCAAGTAAGGTAACTGTATTTCTCAGCGTATAGGTTTGATTCCGCCAATTCAGTTTGCACAGGGTATTAGCCACTGAGCAACCAAATCAGACGATATGAAGATTGCCAACTTTAATAAAACTTAATAAACTATATATGGAGCTATCGCCCCTTATTTTGACCTTTATTATTTAATACAAATCTCAGACTTATCTGCAAACCTAATCACGGAAAAAGACCCCTCTTCTATCCTCTGTGTGACTCTTTATATCTTGGTTCACCAAGCTGGATGCATCCTCAGCTTGGTAGTCCTCTATTCGCCTTTCCAATTCTAGAAGTTCTTATTTATATCAAATCTCAGCGTAATTCCCCTCAATTCGCCAAATGGTTGTCATTTTGAACATCTAAAAATTCTTATACCTTTTCCATAAATCTTGAGACTCGTCTCGATTCCCCCTCTAATCTGCTGACATTTGTAGCGTATTGTCCAGTCATATCAACTTCCCAACATTACTTCCCCTCCTTTGACTGGATGATAGACTCTTACTGTTTATATGCTCGGAGGAACTTTGTATGAACTCTGTTGATAATCTGACCCCCTTCAGATTCCTTGATATTGTAGACATTTATGCTGGTCTTCTTGATTATCTCAAAAGGCCCAGCCCATATGTTAGAGAGCTTGTTTTTTCGCCCAAATCCGTGCTGGTCATGGAATAAATCATGGTCCCCTACAGCAAACAGCGGAGTTCCGCTCCATCTCTTATAATCAGATGCCTGATAATGATTCTTCTTGGCCAAACTTGTTGTTTAGGCTTCCATTTGCAGCTTGATCAATGTATCTGTAAGAGTCTTCAAATATTGCTGGGGGTCCACACCACTAGTGTCCTCTACACACGAATAAAACAAGGCAGGAAGAGCAAGATGTCAACTATGCAGTTGTTGGAACGATCACTTACCAGTGGATGAGTGATAGCTGATATTATATTAAAAATGGCTGTAGGCAGAAGGGCACTCCATTCCGAGGTTCAATTCTTTTCCAATTTTATGGAGTATGTTCACTAGAGTTCCATTGACCCGCTCCATCATTCCATTTGTTTCTGGATGATAGGGGGTGGTCAAAGCCCTGCAGATCGCCATCAACTCGTTCAACATTGGTAGGATGTGCAAATTGAAGTGGTTCCGTTGTCCATCAGAATGAACTGTGTGCAGACGTGTTGCTGTATAACACACTCCATAATAAACAAGGCAGTGGTGACCGTGCCCAAGTCATTAATGTCCCTGGCCTCCACCCATTGGTTAAATGATCAATGGCGATGATCATATACTTAGATCGATTGGCGCTAGTTGGCAGAGGTCCCACTACATCAATGGAAACGGTGTGCCAGGCGAACTGGGGTTTAACCAACTGGAATATGGCTTTCTTTTGAAAAGGCTTTTCCACTTGACACTAATGGCAACAACTAACCATTTCCAATATGTCATAATGCATGCTCTCCCAGTAGTATTGGGGTCGCAAAAACTCCAGCATTTTCTGCAATACTCCATGACCTACAGCCCAATGAGCATCCATATTAATTGCAGGTTTAGCCAAAGGTTTAAGGAAGCTCAGCGTCAAGTCTCCAATCATCTTATATAGTTCTTCCCCCACATATGAAAGTATCCTCGTGAGTCCATCTAAAACCTTGATCACCTGCGGTGGCTCATCCTGGTATTTGTTCGCCACTATCTTCTCATAGTTTGTCAGCTAAATCAACCATGATAGCGATCGTTGGCAGCTGAGAAAGATAATCCACATTTTGAAGTTTTTCTCCTGGATGGAGTATAATATCAAAGTCATAACCCTGGATCTTCAGAGCTTAACATGCGAGCTATCTTTCCAGTTCATGCAGATTCTGTAGCTATCGCAAGGAAGGTGAACTGTCACTACTTGGAATCTTACCCCATGTAGATATACCCAAAACTGTTTGTAAGTGTAGATCACCGCTAAACACTCCTGCTCATTCACAGTGTAGTTTCATTCATGACATTTTAAGCTCTGACTACAGAAGCAACATAATGCTCCACGCTTTTGTTGTCCTTCTGGGATAATACTGCCCCTATAGTGGAGAGAGATGCGTCCGTTTTCACGATAAACTAATTTGCCAAAGTTGGGATATTGAAAAATGGGGCGCTTGCTAACGCAGTTTGCAACACGTCAAAAGCGTTTGGCATCATTCTATCCAATTGAAAGAAGCATTTTTCTTTAACAACTCAAAAAGCGGGGCCCCAATGCAGCTGAAATTGGGAATGAACCATCAGTGGTACCTGACCATCATCAAAAACACTTGTATATCCCGCTTATTACTAGGAGAGTCATTTTGCTTATTGCCTCCACCTTAGCTGGCTGCAGTTTAAGCCCGTTTGAATCCACAACGAACCCAAGGTATTATAGTTGTTCTTTAAAGAAATGACAATTTTGAGGCTTAATTTTGATATTAGCGGTAGCAAGGTGACGGAATACTTGTTTTAAGTGAGAGAGGTTCTCTTTAAACATCCGCAAGAACACATTGATATTATTGAGGTAAACTAAGACGCAGGACAGCTTTAAATCACCTAAGTCGTATCCATGGCATGCTGAAATGTAGATGGGGCGTTGCACAACCCTTTTGTCATGTGAATCAGCTGAAATAACCCTCTTGAAGTGATGTTATTGCATTTCTTCTGCTCTACTGATGGCAAATAATCTGCCAGTACCCCAAGATCAAATCTATGGTGGAAAAATAATTCGCCCCTCACAATTGGTCCAACATGTCATCAATCCATGGAAGAGGGTAGGAATCCTTTTTTGTTATATTATTGAGTTTGTGGTAGTCAATAAACACTTAATTTGAGACATCTTTTTTCTTTACAATGATCACAGGTGATGCCCACAGACTGTTTGACGGCTCTAACATCCCTTGCATGATAATAGTATCCATCTCGTCGGAGACAACCTCTTTTGCCACTTTTGATCATCTAATAGGTCATGATCGAATGGGAGATTATCCCCCATATCTATCTAATGTACCACTCCTTGAGAGCACCCCAAATTATGATCATTGTGTGCAAAATATCTCAATACTTTTCAAATAATGCCATAGCAATATCTTGCTGTTCCGCGCATAGTCCAGTAAGCGCTTCCCGCAGAACCATGGTCAATATGCCAAATGATGAGCGTGTTGGTAGTTCGAGATCCTCCCATGAGCTGAAATAATGAATATGACGAACTTTCTCTATAGAAAAATAAAGTAAGTAAGCCTCCATTTGGTGCTGCTGGATCATTATTATTTCTTTCTGTAAATTTTCTAGCAGCTCTCTCACCTCCCCATTCCCAGGGAGCAGTAGCCCTGGAGCCACATGTGGTTCAAGCCTGTGTGCTGGTGAGGCGCCATAATTTCCCCATTAAGCCTTTAGGAAAATTAATCTCGAGCTTAGTCCCTAATATACACTGGTGTCCAGATGGTAGGCTCAAAGCGCATGTTGCCCAAAGCGGAATCCCTTTGTAATCATAAATTTTGTGGGGGAGGGCCCTGGTTCGCTGCTTGATTCATCAATAACAAAAAGGATTCACTCCATCACTGTACACTAGATTAATTTGACTAGAGTGGAATGGATCCATTGGGATTCCACAAGAGGTAAAATATACGGGATCTGTTGTCCTAAAATTTTAAGAGTTTCCTCAGCCATATTTATCACAACACCAAATTTCCTCATAAATGCTGAGCCAATCAACATGTCAGTTTTTATTTGGCAGAACCACCACTGAAGCGGAAGCCTGAACTGACCCAAATCATAAAGGCAACGCACTATATACTCCATCCAACACAGTGCTGTGTGTCCCCATGGTCCCATATACTACTCGATGGTCTAAACCCAGTTTCAACAGAAGCTTAGCCACCAACCTGGTAGAGACTATGTTCACAGGGGCTCTCTGTGTCTATAATAGCACGGATCTTTGTGTTTTGAACAAGGATGTTGCAGTAAGTGCATTCTGAGTAAGAAGAACCATCAGTGTTTATTACATGTGTGTCCAAGGGCTTTTTGTTACTCAAAAGGAGTAAATGCCCTTACTGACCTGAGGATACTCACTAGCAATTTTTTCCACTGGAATGGCTACGTTAACCCCTACTAAAGAGACGACATTTGTTAAGTGATTGACATTGCTTGTGCTGGTCTGTTCCAGGATCTGCCACGCATATGGGTTCTGCCATCCTGGTAGAACTCTAAGCTTGGGGTGAATTCCTACTCTAAATTTGGAAGTGAAGATATCTGATGGAAGCTCTTGGTATAACAAATTATCCAATTGAGTCTGAATCCAACTTGAAGAGATATGTGGGAATCGTTAGGGACAATTAAATTGGACTTAGTGGAGGTGAGCGTCCTGTCTCTACTCCGCTCAAGCTTTTCCCTGCTTTTTTTCTCAGTTGGCATTGCATACACTTGTGGGTTGTTAGGGTTTTTACCCTCATAATACCCTCTTTGTCCTCATTGGAAGCAGGTATTCATAAAAGGTTCACATATATAACTTTCAGCGGAAGGGCCAGTTTGAAATTGATGGTATGGTTCCAATGTCGTTGATGAACTGGTGGAGCATACATAGGCGAAAAGGGTCCACTGATTTTGTATGAGGGAGGAATACGTTTTAGCAGTTAATAGTTCAGTTGCTGCAGCCCATATTCTGACAAGTTTGGTGCAGAGACAGCAGAGATTTTTTGGGCTGCTTTAGGGGTGCTGATTGTGGCAGAGAGTCAACGTAAGGTATTCATGATTCAGATAAGTTCTTTAGTTCTGTCCAAAACGTGAGACATAGCGTTATTTAGTTCCCAATATGGTTTGATGGCTGACACCATTGCTATACCAACATACTCATTGGATAATATGTTAGCTCCTAGTAGTACAAGTGCTTCTGCCAAGAAACATTCTGAAAATTTCTAACAGGGTCTTATTTCAGTGAAACTGTATAGTCAGGAAGTCAGCCTTCCATTGGGACATCTTGGTTGCGCCCCCAAACAGCCAAAAAACAATCATTTTAACTTCTTCGTAGGATACCAAACTGTTTGGAAGGCAGCAGGTAACTTGACCAGCGCTTTACATATCTAAGGCGGCCAGCAACAGTTTTGCTTTCCACCAATCATAAGCTCCTTACATGGTGAATAAGAATCACTTGAAGTAACCGTGTAGATTTCCAACACAACTAAAGGGAGGAAGTTTCTTGATCTGAACAGCCTCACCTTGCTCCAGGCTTCTGCCGCAAGAAGCAGTAACATTGGTTCCTGAGTGACTAAGGGAACCACCCCCTAGTGAACTATCATTTGGCCAGCTGGATGGACTCAAATTCATTGAACTGGAGTCAGAAGAAATAGTATCATGTGGGGGGTCCATCACACCGCCCAAGGGATATTTGTTAGCTAATCCATAGCATTCTTCCCCCGAATCACCACTAACTGCACCACTTCCCCTGGCTTCAACGTGCTCTTCAGAATGTTCATTGATTAACTGCTTCGTTTTGACAATATATTATCTGCAATGTACATCCTGAAATTCCCAATGCAGTGTCTTGTATTGATGTTGCAACTCCCAATTAAATTCCTGCTCAAAGTTCAGTTGTTGCTCCACTGCTTGTAGTTTCAAGATGACTTATTTTATTATATTCTGCTTTTGTGCATGCTGCCAGCTAGCGTTATCTGCTTGATGAAAAGCGTTGTTTATTTGGTTAAGGAAGGCAGCTTGTTCCCATATCAATTCCTCATTGGCCCGTCGAAGGGTATCAAGCTGTCCTTGCATGTCCACATACTCCATTGTCTCACCAATCAGAAGAGGAAAAGCTTGACTGTGCTCCGCCTGGCTAACAATTTCCAGTTAGGTAACCTGACTAACTAGCTGGAGATATTTTGGAGACGTTGACCAAAGGATAAGCGCGTTATTTGTCATTTGCTGACTTCTCCATTTGATGCAAAGTTGGGTTAATTCAGCTGAGATGGAACTGACTGATCCACCACTTGTTGTTCCATCAGTATTATTTTTCCCTAAGATGAGCAATTATGGCTTCAAGCTTTTTCCCATTCCTCTAGATCCATCATGAAGCGCTCAGTATTGCTACACAACGTGGTTATGTCCTGAATCCATTCCGCTGATAGTCCATGTCAATTCAACAGTTCTCCTATTACCCAAGGTAACTCTAGATCTAACTGTGGTACCAAAATGTCTAATCATCAGCAGATGTCCCCAACATGATGGTCCATATGCATCAGCGCCCCTGCACTTCAGAAAAAGAGCAATTGAGGAAGTCAAGCAGGAGGTGGGTATCATTTTGCTGTTCTCAAGCAAACCCCATTACATCTTTAATCTCTATATTGTGTTGAGCCAGCACGCGCAGTAGCTGGCAAATCGATGGTTGCACATAGGTGACAGTATACTCCTCAATTCTGTGAGTACCAAGGCGATAAGTCAATCCCGTGGTAGTCATGTCCAGATAGGACATGTACAGGGTGTAGAAATTTTCATGGCCTCCTTGGTTATAAAACAAACTTAAGGCATACCCCCACCTCATCCTTACATAATTTATACTCATTCAACAACCACTCCATAATATCCTGAAGCTGCTGAAGGGTCACATTTGTGGAGCTTCCTTGTTTTTCATCCGTCAGCTCAGGGCTGTTTCCTAATTGTAGATTGATCATAACCTCATCATTACCCGGTTTGGGTACAGTAAATAATAACGGTTTGTTGTTTATTGCCTCCTATACTTCTTTGGCATTACGCACACAGAATTCAATCAAATTTTGTTGTAACAAATGTGGGATCATCATCATATCCTATCGTTGAAGTACTATAGTTGACCAGTGGACCCCTTTAATGAGCAACACTGTTATTTCTCAGTGTATAGGCTTGATTCTGCCAAGCCGGTTTTCATAGGGTATTAGCCACTAAGCAGCCAAATTGGACAATATAAAGATCACTGACTTTAACAAAACTTGCTAAACTATATATAAAACTATTGCCCCTTATTTCAACCTTTATTATTTAATACAAATCGCAGACTTATCTGCAACCACCTAATCACGGAAATAGACCCCTCTTCAATCCTCTGTGTGACTCTTTATATCTCAAATTACCAAGCTGGATGCATCCTCAGCTTAGTAGTCTTCTATTCGTCTTTCCATTTCAAGAAGTTCTCATTTTATTCAAATCTAGGAGTAATTCCCCTCAATTCGCTGAATGGTCGTCATTTTAATCAATTATAATTTGTATAACTTTTCTATAAATCTTGAGACTCTTCCTGATTCCCCTCCAATCCGCTGGTATGGGTAGCATATTGTCCAGTCATATCAACTTCCCAACAGTAACCATATTAATTTTGACTTTCTTGTATAATAATCCGTTGAGAACTTTAGTATTTTGCAGGTGTCATTTCAACATCTTTTTGAACTGGTTTAATTTCGTCCTCCCAAGAGTATGGCTTCATAATTAGATCATATAACCTTTCAGCTTCACTATTGTCTAAATGCAGTAGGGGCAATCAAAGTCCTTTTATTTCATGTGCTTCATTCCAGCTCTGGAAAATGTTCATGTCATAGTGTGAAGTTTGAGAGCCAACAGGATAAAATTCATGTCAGATCTTTCATGTTTTGCAGCTAATTAAAGAAGCATGTTATGACGACAACTGACGAGTTTTTATTTTATAAGAAGGGCAGAAATGTTTTACTATAAAGAAAACAGCTAGGTACTCTTTCTATAACCTCAATTTAGCTCAGCTTTTAAAAGTTTTTTATTAAATCAGGACACTAGGTGGTCAATTTATCACGGATCCAGTTGCAAATGGAAGAGCTCCTACAGCTAAATCGAAGGCATCTGTAAAGAGGTTAAATGGCTTCCCATAGTCTGTAAGTTATATGATTGGTAACTTCCCAAAAAAATCTTCATGGTCTTAAATGCATTTCTTTGCTTTACTCCCCACATTAAAATGGGTGTTTTTGGCAAGCAAACGGACAAGAGATTCAGCAAGGTGAGCGAAATCAGGGATAATTTTGGTGGTAATATCCAATCATTCTTTTTTTTTTGTGTGTGTGTGTGTGTGTGTGTGTGTGTGTGTGTGTGTGTGTGTGTGTGTGTTTTTTTTTTTTTATGAATACCTGTATATTTGAAGGGTCTTTAGCTCATGTTCCTTGGAGATTGCTTCAACCTTAAAGTACATGGGTGAATTTCTACCTGTTATAAGGCATGTACAAAAAGTCTCATTCCTGTCAAAAAAGCTCACTTCACAGGTTTAGTTTAATGTAGTTTTATTGTAATTGCTGTAAAAACTGAATTGAGGTGGTCCAGATGATTAATGAAGGTTTCTGAGAATACCTTTATGTCTTATAGGTAGACAATAACGCAGCTTAATTTCAAATCTTGCATAATGTGATATATTGTCCATTGAAATGAAACAGGAGCATTGCATAATCTGAGGGAGCTGGGTAGATTGAAATAATCCTTCCAAGCAAATCAATACGCATTTTTCTTGGCCCTCCAGCGATAGATCCATCTTCTAATAGCAACTGGCAGGTCCCTTCTGGGGAAGTAATTCAATCCGGAGAGTCAGGCCATAGCATCCTCAATTTGTGTAATTATATACTGTCCTTCTGTGCGAGGCTATTTAGCTTCACGTAATCCATCACTACGCTGTGACCACCATTTTTCTTCTTTATGAGAAACACTGGGGACGGCCATAGACTCTGGAAGGCACAAGTAAGCCAGCAGTCATTAAATGTTTGAACTCAGTATCTATGTAATTCACCTCAACTTTTGCCTTCCTATATGGCTATTTGTATTGGGGTTATCTCCCACAAAAATATTAAGTACAGTCTTTCATGTGACAATAGTTAACCTCTGACGTGGAGAAAACATCTTGATGGTCTTCAAGTAGTTGTTTCACTTTCCCAGACTACTCCTGATTTATTTTATAAGATATCTGAATTTGAGGAATGGTAAGTTTAATTTATGGGCGGGAAGACTCAAATCAAGATGAGTACCATTAAAATTTTTCTTATCATTTTTATCAATGTGATTTGATTGGCCTTTCCTAACCTAATAATGTCTCTTGACTAAGGTATCTTATCCAGTAAGATTTACAAGCTGTAACTTGATAGGCCACTGATAAGCTGGGTGGAGGACAGCTGGTAAGATATTGGTTCAATTGATTTGATTCCAAGAATATTAGTGATATGTAGCAAGCAGTTTGTGAGTATACTCAGAGTTATGTTGGTAAGACCACTCATCTTTCTCCTCGTTTATTATTACCTCCTCAGTAGCATAAAATAGTATGTCTTCGACTGCACCTACTTGGTTGGGGAGCTTTTTTGTATACTATTAAATGTAGAATATGTCAAAAGCAAATCTGAAACTTGGTAACTGACCAGACAAGTTTATTATTCTTACTAGTTTTTATTATTTAGGGCAAGGAGAAATTGGTAATTGATAAGTGATAAGTAACCTTTATTTTAGATTAGTGACTCATCTATACCTAATCATAAACTGCGTCCCAATAAGTATATCATTCTAGCTATTGTACAGTGCAACTAAGGATGCTGCGAAAACTAATTTCTCAACATGAACTGGCAGGGAAGTATATGTACCCAACACCTTGTTGTTTTAGACTAACATTGCTAATACCTGGGTGTATCTGAGGTCAGAGTTCAGTTTTGGTCTACTTGACGAGACATAATGAGACAACGTTGATTGTAAATCCTGTATTCAGAAATATTTATTACTCTGACCTTAAGAATCACCACTTTTACTTTGGTGATAGTTCATCAAAGTTCTGGTTGAAAGGTTCACATCTTCTTAAGGATAAACGTTGCATTGAGCTTTTGGGCAGTCTTATGATATTTCTTTTTAATCTCCATTAGTCTGAGCACGCTCAAAACTAGTTGGATCAACTGGGCATGGTATTGTTTGGTATTAATGAGTGTATCAATCAATATGGGGCTAATGACTTGACTTATGTAACTATCTTCTGGAACATGGGCGTTGTTGATATCTTTGGCATTCAAGAAATTTGGAATGGCGATCTCAGTTGGTGTATCTAAATTATAACAACCTATGTCCCCATAACCCTTTAGCCTTGTCACTAGAATTGTTTTCAATGCACATGAGATGAGCGATTAGTTATGTTTTATTTCAGATAATTTAGGTTTTCAGCTTTAAAGAGCCTGACTCTAAGCCACCACCATTTTTCCTGCTTTGCAAGGGGAAGAAGTTTTCTTAAATCACACGTCTTAAGTGTGGTGTTCTTCTTGCAGTAGGGACACTTAATATTTCCATTTTCTTATGGATACTTCATCCGCAGTATACAATTTGGGTTTTTTAGAATCATTTTAGGAGGTCTCTGGCCTGTGTATATCAACCACATCAAGAAGGGCTTTTTTAATGTCTAAGGCAGAGTTAAAGCTTGATTTGACAGAGGTGATGTGAATGGCTAACTCGGAATTGCTATGTAAACTAACAACAACGTCAGCTTCAGCATCTTCTAATTCAAGCATCTTTGAGGTCATCAGCTTTTGGGCCTTGATAAAAGAAATGATCCTTAAATCTTTCCAGGGTTTAATTTTGGAATAGCGCATTTCTAATGAAGGCTTGT
This sequence comes from Massospora cicadina, assembly GCA_022478985.1. Classification (NCBI taxonomy): domain Eukaryota; kingdom Fungi; phylum Entomophthoromycota; class Entomophthoromycetes; order Entomophthorales; family Entomophthoraceae; genus Massospora; species Massospora cicadina. The sequence goes on from JAKSZP010010560.1 coordinate 132,833, forward strand.
TTCTTCATACTCAAGCCTAAATTGTAATCAAATTCTTTATTGATCGTTTACTTCACTCAACTCCAGGTGTTCAAGTCCACGTGAGGTACCATAATATATTAAGCCATACGGCTTAAACAAGATTTAATTTTTTTAAACTTTTTAATGATCAGTTGCACCTTCCATCACGTCTTCATAAATGTAGGAAATGATGTAATTTTATCTTTTCAGGTGTAGAATTTGTTTTTAAAGGTAGTTTTAAAGCTATGACCTCCTTTCCTGTGACAACTTGTACTCTGGGAACTTTATATTCAGTGATTTTTTGGTATGTGAGTCATTCTGTTCAACTTGACGCAAGAGTTATGTATTTGATCATATAGAGGGTTAAGATGTTGCTCCATTCCTCAAGAGTAAGCATTAGAGTGACATTAAGCAGATCTATCCTTCTTTTGAGAACGCCATTCTCCAATATACAAGTTTTAGGCCGATGTCTGTAATGAATTTACTGATGAGAAGATTAGTGTTAAGTTCACAAAAGTTTTTACACACCATCTAATAATCCAATATGAGATCTAAGTCTTCAATAATCACTTTACATTCTTTGCTCTGAGGAGGCTTACCAGTTTTGGCTTTCAGCTCAACTGTGAGATTATAACAGCGTTGCTCATCTCTGTTTATGTGACGGTAATCTAATTAATGTTTCTTAATTAGGTGATCTTGCTCTCATATTGTTCTACAAGTTTGTGGAGTCACTCGAGAATGGAATGAGTAGAATCCTGAGTCACTTGAGGTGCCAGATCATGCACGATAGGCCACTTGGGAATAAATATTTTAATTTATGGTTGAGTCTCTGAGGTTTAAAGCGTCTCAAGCTCATCAATTTGTCATAGGGTTTTCTCTTTCTAGGACTCATGCTGCTTAATTAGTATTCCTCATTATTACTCTGATAGAAGTTTTGGCAACCATTTCATAAAAGGCTTTGGCTGTTTTTCATTTAAGCTCTTATGAGAAAGTGTCAAGTAATTTTTAGTATCTTTTATTTGATAACATAATGTCAATAATAAAAAGTTTTATACCTCATCACATTTTTGATAAAACTGGAATTAATTGTCCCCACATGGCAATGGAGTTGATTAATTAAGAATGATTTTCTTTCATCAGTCAGCTGACGTCCCCTATAATTTGAGATGCTAAATTATATAATTTTGATAGGCTAATCGTAAGGCACCTTGGGTATTGATTTGATGGTGGAGTTCCTTGTTATGAACTCCATATAAATGCATGATATGGCATAGCGCTGGGTGCGCAAAGTGCATGCTGTAGCAAGCTAGATTTTTACTTGAACTGTATTTCTCTAGGAAAATATTTGATTCATATAGTATCATGAAAGTTCTGTCCACAGAAAATGCCCTTTTGCGGCTGGCTCTTTCTCCTGAGTTAATGACTCTAAGAAGTAAGTCTTGAACTCCTTCTTTGGAAATCTAGGTTAGACATTGAGCTTTGAGAATATCTAATGAATTTACTTGACTATTTAAATATGAAGATGCTCAGACTTCTCATCCAGTCATCTCCTTTACTTTTCTGTTGTACAGCCAGTGGTTTAAACTATCAATTGGATTTTCTTTCAAGGTTAATTATTTTGTGCAAATATTGTTAAGCGTTATATGATCTCTTGTGGAGAACTCAGCCTTTTGGGATTTTAATTTTGTGGCCTTATGGTGTTGATTCCAAGAAACCTGACAATCAATACTTGAAGCAGTATAAGATTACAAGTCTAATTTATTAAGGTGCCAAATCACACTTAGGTCCTGTCAGCTAGAGTATCCATTCTATGTTAAGTATAGATAAAGTACTGATTGAAGTAAAGTACCAGAAAGATATACAAATAGAATGGCCTAGCTTTATGTTAGTATAAAATAAGGGGTTTTTGATTATTATATTTGTCAGTTAAACACCATAAGTAAAAGGATTAATAAAACTAGTTGATGGGGGAATCCAGATGGAAGGCTCTTGTACAGGCGATGCACCCAGATTGTAAAATGCCTTTGTAACATTAATTTTGACAATGAGAAAGGTACGTTGACTCTACCAAGTTGATTAAGACTTGGTATCACTTAGTAGATCGTTGGTCAGATTCAAAAATTCTTACCCTTCTGTGGGTACATCTTAATTTACTGTTTTGTGTGCCACCTAGTGCAGTTGTTGCCTGGGATTTCAATGTTTTCTCATTTTGATTAACCAATATCTCATCTTGGCATATTTTAAGCTCAAATTGGTCCAATAAATTTTCCTAGTAAAGAAGAGCATTATCAACCATTAATTTTCCATATGGGGTATTTTATGGAATCTCTAACATCCTATTTTGTGTCTAGGTTATTATTTCTCTTGTATGAGTAATTAGTTTGATATTATTCCCATCATGTCTATTATCATGATATATGACAATTGCTTCTATGGAATCCCAGAATTCTAATAACTATTGATCCTGGAGGTAGGTTGTTGAGTTTCCAATTTGTAAACCCTGACAGGGGATGAACATTCTAGCTTTACAATCAAGCAATTAAGCTAAGTTCCATTATGCCTATGTAGGCATATGGGGACGCAGTGGCTGCAGTTTTATAGCACTCTTCTACTAGTATGTGCCTCATCTGAAAAAATTTTCTGAAGATTCTAGAGCCTTTTAAAGACCGTTTTGATGTGTAATGTGATAATTATCTTTTATTCATTCAGAGTTCAACCTAAAATTTCAATTGATGGTTGACCACATTAAAAACTGTCCTTTTACATTTATATCTTTTAGAAAGAAAAATTGAAACGCATAATGATAATATAATAAAAAAGTGTGGATACTTAAAATCCTTCCACATTTCCTCTCCAGTTGTATTTGCTTGGAACCCTGATGGCACCCAGAGACTTTGCATTGATTATGTTCTACTGACTAACTTAAATCCCAGATCAATACCCCCTACCCCTTGAGGCTGCTGTATTTCAAGCTAATATTTAGTAAAAAGTATTTTTCAAACTTGCTTTGGTAAACTTATCAAACAGCTTTGTGTCTTGCTTAACCAGATACTGTGAAGAAAATACATACTAAATATAGCTCTTTATTATTATAAAGTTATGCCTTTTGGATTAAATACTCCAGCCATATACCAGATACTAATTGATATTAACCTTGAGGATATTGGATTTCCTAGCACCGTCACTTATTTCTATGACAACCTGATTCACTCGTTAACACAGAGTAACATTAAAATTTGTTGGTGGATGTAATTGTAGCCCTACAAAAGGTGGGCATTTATGCTAAGCCCTCCAAGTGCAAATTTTGCATGCATGAAGCGCAATTTAAAAAAGTTTAATAAAAGACAGTTTTGTTACTGCTTCTTTTAAACTTAATTGCCATTTGTACTGCCCATCATATGACGCAGAAACAATTAAACTTTCCTGGATTGTACCTTTTTCTTGTGAAAATTTGTCAGTAGCCATCTATGAGCTTGCGTCTCCCTTAAAACCACTAACTGACAAAATTAAGCCATTTAATTGACTGCAAGATGTCAAAATCTTTTGGCGCAACAAAAAATTATTACCACCGCTCTTTACTAAACCATGATAATTAAGATATTATCTTTATTGAGTCTTGTGACGCCTCAGGAATGGCCTTTAGTTCTGTCCTATTGAAAGGGCATGATGACAGGAACATCAGGAGGTTTTTTACAGGATTTTTTTTTCATAGCTGAGCGCTCCAGGGAAAATTTTTATTAAGAATTTAGATGCCATCACCTAATCCACTATGTGCTAAACTATTATAAAAAATACAAAAATACTGTTGATGTACGCACTGATCACAAGTTGAGTTTACTATTGTAGGCTGTAAAAATTGATGAACAGGCAGTTTACAACTCACAGTGATCTTTAAGCTTCCACTTTAATATGTTCTCTAAGGGGTCCACCAATATTATGCCAGATATTCTTAGACATATTTCTATGGGTCCTGAATTTATTAATGTCTACATGTAATTAACAATTATTCCCCCCAAAAAGATAAAGCCACTACCACCTCCTTTTATTTCCACTTCTCTCTTGGTCCACTGAGCCCTATATATAAATTCCAAGTTAACACCCTCTTCAATGTACCTACCCTCATTTCTGAGCCTTCTAGTTAAGTTGGTTCCCATGACACTGCCACAAAATCTCATCTGATGCTGATGGTTCCCTCCTAGACAATGTGTTGGCATCACAGTCATCAGTCCTGAGGGTCTTGAAATTTAATTAAGCTTGACATGGGTTAAGCCAAACCTATATAATGTTCTAAAAAAGGATATTGTAATTTACTTCTGTGACAAATTGTGAGTTACCTCTTCCCAGCATCTCCAAGTCTTAAGTATTTAACATGATACTCTCACCATGCTCATCCTGGTGTAATAAAGAATATTAATTTTTAAACGTGGGTATGACTAGATGTGGCTTAATACGGATGTTCCTGCAGGGGTTATTTCTACTTGACATGTGCTCATTTTTAGTAAGATTTAACAGGACAGAAAGGTTTTCCCTTCCCATTCAAAAAACTAAAGGCCCCTTATCTTCATTCTCTTTGGATTTTATCATGAGCTGACCTGCATAATAAAGAGACTGAGGTCATTATGTGGTTGATATATCAAATAATATGCCATATTTATCACCTGCTTAACATCAACATCAGGAGAGGACATGGCTCAACTCTTTAACTCACATTTTTTCTCCCTGATTGGAGTCCTTTGGGATACTATTAGTGACATGGGCTCGCAGTATACTTTAAGAATCTGAGAGGCGTTTTGTGGAATCTCGAAGATCAAACCTTGTAGGTCATCAGACTGCCATCCAAATAAAAGGATAGACCCAAATGAACAACTAGCCATTTAAGAAATACTTTGGGTGATACGCCTTAGCATCACAAAATACTCTTATTGCAGATCATCCCATGGATTAATTCTCTTACAATAATTTTCTGCACACTTTTGGGTGTTCCACCTTTATTTACAAATATGGGAACAAGTTAGCTTTTTAATGTTGGGCTAAAGATCCAAAGGGAAATACGAGAATTTAAAGAGTTTCACTCACATATTAGTAGACTCAACAGTAAGTGCAGAACTGACTGAATAAAATAGTTATATCACGCCAAAAAATATGCTGATAGGAAACGGTGGTTGCTTAAAAACTATCAAGTTGGTGAGTTGGCCATAATCAATAACATAAATTTTCATCTAAAAGTGCCATGTTACATGTTAACTTGCAAACAAGAAGGCCCCTTCCTCATTCTAATATCTTACACAATGTATTCTTCCATATCAACTTACCAAACATTGTAATATACCTATGATTTTATGCTTTTATCAATCACCTTTCAAAGGGCAAAAGCCTTCATAAGCTGACCCGTTATAGTTGATAGAGACCAAGTTGAAGTAAAGTAGATCTATGCTCATAAAAAATAATTATAATTTCCATACTTAGTGTCATAATTGGTTACCCTGCTAGTAAGAATTGCTGAGTCCCCACCAGGACTTTATCAACTGCTATGAGTTAATTGCAAACTTTCACAAAATATAACTAGAAGTAACTTCACCACTCAAACTAAATCTTTCTTCCATCTAAGCGAATAAACTTGAAGTCACACATAATAACTACGCCTAAGTGAAAGCCCCTGGAGGGGATTAATTACTTTCCTATTAGGAAAGTGTATTATCAGGTTCCTAGTTGCATCTATAAGAAAGGAAGAACTTGCACCCCTAAGAACCAAAAAGTGCACCAACTTAAGGGTGCTGCTATTGACCCAGTTAGGGATCTGGGACACACTCTGGCTGAGCGTTGCATAAATGATGACACTCCTGTTGTGAGTTTTCTCACCTTATACCCGCCCCTAATACCAGACCCTAGCTTATTTATAAATCGGCTGAACTTTATCTGCAGAGAATCAGGATGGTGTGTGTTGAATTTAGATACGCATAAAAGGTAGCACACCAGGCACAAATCACCCTTCTAAAAAGGGCTCTGCTAGAAGCACCTTCAATTAAAAATTGATACCTGGAGTAACACCAGGTAAGAATATCTCATTAAATAAACACAGATAATCCCAAAGTTAGATGAAAAATTAGATGGTGAGAATTAATCTATCTTACAATTTTGTATGGAGCTGAAAGTAAATTTAATAAAAAAAGAACAGATTTTTTTCAAACTAAAGCAAATGTCGAATTCAATTGTTTAAAATACATACCAAAACATGCAGTTTGATAACCATTCAGATTTCTTGTTAAGGATCTATCATTTTAATAACTGTTGTTTTTTAATCCCACACCCACTGTCTAACCTTAAAACCCAGAACCCAGCTAATAGAAGATATTAGGGGCTTTCTTATTCTCATACCTAAAAAAGTACCAGACTTTTCCATTTTTATTCTATCTATTTAGGTTCACGTTTAATTTTTTTCTGTTAGATAATAAGGCCCATGAAAGACTCCCACCTGTTAAATTAACTGTGATAGAGAATTCTGAATGTCATATGTTCTGTTTGAGCCCTCAAAAAGATTTTCTTAGACAGTACCAACAACACTTCAACAACATCTTCACCATTTTAAAAGCTTGAAACCATTCTCCCATTTTGCATGTTTCACCTTCTAGAGAGAAATCGCCACCTTGTAATCTGTGGATACTATTGTGGGTATTCAGGTACCTGCACTTAAATCCCAGCTTTTTTTGACACATGACAAATCTAGCAATATCTTTAACTTATATGATCTCATTCAATTATTGATAGCCTAATTTAGGATATAGTTTTGACAATATAATTGTATATTTCTATTATTTCTTTAATATTTTGAGTAATAGCAACAATTGGCCGCCAGATTTATGATATAATCCAAAATTTTAGTCACTGATAAAAAAAGTGACAAATATTGTAATAGAATAGCTTATCACTCAGTCATATTGGTTTATCAACAACGCAAAAGTGTGCATTTGACTAGGAAAGAATACTTCATCATGTAGAAATTCTTTAATTGAAAGTATTGAAGGAACTTCATAACTGAGGATAGATAGAAATCCTTTTTATAGTTATGATACCATTAAATAATAATAATTACCTGAGTGGCAATGAGTATTCGCAGTTGTAGTTGTCCAATGCTAAGCAGGTGCTGAAAGGACATCTCTGGAAATGCAGATAGGCGAAGAGGTTGTCAGTTAGCCAGGTAAAATGTAGAAGACTAAAGAGTTGATAAGACGAGATAATCCCTCCATAAGATGCAAGAATTTTAATTTAAATAAAGACATGAGTATCCTTAAGTTAGATTCTTAAGAAGTTTTAAACTTCAGTTTAATGTTGTTATGATAAAGTAAGGAATCATTTATTGTTAAAGTTATTATTTATTCATCTAGTACTAAAAAAAGTTATTATTTATTTATATTTTAAGTACGCACTCACATATTCTTAGAAAGTGATTGAGAGGCAATTGTAAATTAAATAAAAATTTCCTCATCAGTGGTTAATCAATAGACATTGATGCTATTTTTACAATGATCTACAAAGAAAACCATCTAGGAAATCGTAACTAATTTGCTACCCTATAATATCTTTCTGTAAAGAAATATTTTTTAAAATAATTTTTCTTGAAGTTCAGCTCCACAAATGATATTTACCAGAATGGTAGAATGGCTGGCAACCTTGTTGAAGAACCAACTGACTCTGAAAAATGTGCCAGAAACACCAAACACAGCGACCCAAAGTTACCCAACTTAGGGTCAACCAAGTCACCTGCTCTTGGTGACAGCTTCAAAATCAGGCACCATCCTCAAACAAAGGGACACTTAAAGGAGCGCCAGGTCACCTAATTGCAAATCTGCAAAATGAAAATCAGCCATCTCAATGAGCACTACAGATCTACAAAACCTTGGGACCCCTACCAAAGAAGCTTTGTTCATGCAGTTTTAATCACAACAGCTCATATGGAAGTTAATTCGCCTTATCATTCATTGATCACTCTCAATGAATCAGCTACATAAGTCCTATATCACCAATAATGCTGGGCTCCATGCCCCCTTCAACGAGGGGATTTGCTAGCAATCTAACCTCCAAACCTTGAGGTCATAATGTTGGATAAGTCCTCAATTTATTAAATAGCATCATATTGTGTCACCCTAAATCCCCTAAGTTGATTTCTGGTGCGGTATTTAGTGCTGTGCACCTGTTACATTCTCATCCATCTCATTTAACCACTAGTAATGGAACTTGCTAGCATCAATTACCATTACAAGCTAAAAATATCTGATGCACCAATCAGTCTGTAAGTTTATCACTTGGTATCAAAGCCAATAGTTAGATCAAGTTTGAACCCAAAAATTTTGCTGAGGATAAAATTTCGCCTTCTATTAAAATGGATGAAGCTAATACCAAATTTAGATGGGACTCAATAAGCACAGAGATGCTGAAAAATCTGTCTTCTCTGCGCCAAAAAGCCTTAGCAACAGCTGGAGAGCGTCATCAAAAAGAAATCCAAAAAAGAGATACTAACAAATTTAAGTCAATTTCGTTATTGCTTCTCAGAAAACTATAAAATATAAGGGTGCAACTAGGTCTTGGACTATCTCTGGCACTCAAACTATAAAAACCGACACCTTTGAGGAAAAGTTTATTGCTAATCATTTATAAATGATACATATCAGAGTACAAAAAGCTCTCCCCACTCTACACTTACCCACGCGTTTCTCCAGTACTATAGGCAGGAAACCTTTAGAGACAATGTGGAGAATTAATTCACCTACTTTGTGTCAATTTTGGAAGACTTCCCTGTCAACACCACCACCTAAAGATCATTAGAAGACCACTAAATTTATGTGGAATTCAATAATGCAGCTAAAAAGGGCCATGCTGCCACCCTCAAATAGATATTTTTAAAAAATGTTCTCATCCTCTGCACCCACTTTCACCTTAAGGTATCATGAACCATTTTTTTCATATTTTTAATTATTGTGAACCCAGTATCCCATTAAATTTCGCTTCTCTAAAACTAGTTTAGTTTGTGTCAGTACTTTGTGTGCATTTAGCGTCCCTCTTGTTACTCACAAAAAGTGCTTTCATTGCCAGTTAATCATTCATACCATTACCCGCTGCGGCCTGGAAGTATTGAGGTCATCCCCTGCATGGTGGTTATTAAGGCTTGCTCAGAGACCTTTGTAGACCCTTACCAAGACCCCGCTACTCATTAAGTAATGCCTTAGTCACATTTAGAGCAGATGTACTGCTCATAAGTAGCTCTTTTCAGACACCTAAGAGCCCAAACAAGAAAAAAGTGATCAAAAGTGGCTTCAGTGCAGCCTCACAATCTACACAATGTGTGCCAGTAGGACCTATCTCTGACTCCCTTTGCCGAGCTCTTTAGTTTGCACACCCTCACAGAAGGTATGGACAACCTTTGCGCCTAAGGCCCACTTCCTTTGATGACAAATAACCAGCTCCAACATTATTTAATGTAATCCCAAGGCATCACCCTCCATGGCACACACATCAGCCCCCCAAATTGGTTCCCCACTTCACATCAACCAGTATTTAACAGTGCTAAGTTACATCGAACTTAAACTTTCAAGATAGCGCATCCCACCAGAAATAACTAGAAACCCCATAGCCCACAGTAGATGTGATACCTCGACAGATCCCACCCCACTCTAAAAGCACATAGAAAAATATTGTTTGCAGTATTAGGGGAGGTAATAATGTTATCAGAATCATTAACAAGGACCCCACAGATGAGGTTTTTGAGCACCTTCAGGACCTTCTAAATAGTGTAGTGAAGCATACTAAACTATATTACCGCATAATTGGCATTTCACCACCAACAGCCTCCAATATTCCCAAATCACTCTTCTCATATCTCTTAACAAAATAAAGATGAAGGATAAGAAATGGCCGCCTTAAAGATGCAATTTAAGAACTGTTACCCCAGGACGCGGAGTGAAGAAACCATGATTTTCCATTTTATCACACTAGTCCTACAATTCTTCAATGTAAATGGGTTTTATGAGTGTAAAAGTGAGCCCAACTCATCCACAACTTAAGTTCAAAATATCTTGACATCGCCACTGTCCAGGAATCAATATTTCCCCTCAGAAGCCTAAAACCTGGAAAGAGAAGTGTTGCAATTGGTTTGAGCCTATCTCTAGATTATTAAAGTATCTTTTTTACTCTCTTTAATATGTAGACATTCTTTGAGAAATATGGTGTCAATAATGTTAAGCTATAAGACAATTCCTCTAAAATTAGCTAAATGACCCCCTTTTATATTGTAGTTGTTAATTGATAGTAAAAGAAGTACTATTGGTTACCCTTGCCTCTGATCCTCTAATTGCAGATAATTATTGAAATAAAAAATTCCTAATCCCTTCCTGTGCAATGAGTGATTTACTTAAGCCTCAATTACCTGGCCCTGTGGGCCTGGTCTTCATATAAAATATTGTATTATCAATTATCAATTATCTTGCCCCGCGCTGGTATAAAACCTGCTTTTTAACGGGTTTACTATTCCTTTGGCTTTCATTAGAGTCCTTAGTTCAATCATGCTAGTCACTATTCAAATGTAAGTTAGCCTGAGGCCAATGCCAAGCAGCACTTTTTTTCCAACTAATATGTGATTTACCAGCCCCCCTTGGGTTGGGACCATCTAGTACTAAAAAAATATGTGATTTACCAGAATTCCTTAGTATTAAAAAGTCATCAAATAATTGCAAAAATATGAACCAAGGATTTTGGAGGATCATATCAGGAGGAGACTGACATTATGAACAAGAGCTTGTTTTACTATAGGTGTTCAACAGCTGAAGACTATCAAAAACCCACTGTAAACCCTTGAGTCAATGCAAGTATCCAATACTCTGGTGCGCTCCTCCTTTAGCTTTAATCTGACCATTTTTCTGATAGCTATGGTCCTTGTGTGATTTTTAAGGTTCATTGTCTTTATATGGTAGCTTATTAGCAAATTCACCTGTGACATAAACACATGACGCCTATGTGCCATTCTACATTTAATGCTCCATATAGGGGCAGTACATCCTTTATCTGAATTAATTTAATACAATTATTAATAGAAGGATATTTGTCTGATAATCTAGCGTACCCTATGAATGCTGAAGCGGCTTCATTCAAAGCTCAACATAGCTCTGTTTTATTTACATATAGCCATAGTGTTTAGATCTATATTCATCATGGAGAAATATACATAATTTTCTAACTTGTTAATGCCAGCCAAACAGCATGTAAGATTTAGAATGACCTGCTAGCCTAGGTTCCAGAGCACTTGAACTGCAAACCAGAATGCTAAAGGGACTGCTGCTGGTACGATGGATATGAAACTGAAAAGGAGTTTCACCAAATACTGCCGGTGAGCCAGAATATCATATGGGCACAAAATAGAATATCAGATGAACACGGCCATTAACCCCAAGGGGTATGAGAGTGTCAGAGGAAAAGGCAGTTTAATTCTCAACATATAAAAACTAAATTTTAGGGAAGGTTTTTAATGAAAAATTTAAGGAAGAAAAATCAACCAACAATTTTCTCAGTGCAAAGTGAATGATTAAATAGTGGTCAATTGGAGAGGAAACAAGCTGGGATCAGGTCCCTCAAATTCAACCTAACCAGGGGATTATTTGAGAATGGGGGCAGATAAGTTCACTGGGAACAGACATCAAAGAATTTGGCAGCAGGCTGAGTCGCTGTCAGTTCAACCTCAAACACCCAAACTGAGACTTGACTGTATTTCCAGCAGTTGGCATGATGGCATCTAGCTTGACAAGCAACGGGAATCCCAAAGGCCACCCCACATTGGGGAAGGCCCATTTGGTTGGAAACAGGTTTTTTCCAACCTGCCCATTCCCAGTCGCTGGGCCATTTGTTTTATTAAAAAGTTGCATCGGCCACAACATCAATTGACTGTGAGGGAGCTTCGAACTATTGCCAATGGTGTTTGATGCTGCTACCTGCGCGTCAGGGATCATACCTGAAGATTTTGGAAGGGGGCCAAATTTGATGATCAAAGCATTGACTGAATCAAAATTGTCAGTGATTGCAGCTGATGAGTCAATCTTTATTCCTCTTTGATTATGTGGATCCTGATCATTGGCTCATTTCCAATCGTTTTTAGACTGATCAACTTCATTTTGGAAATTTTGGCACAAATTTCCCTGATCAGGCGTACAAGTTTGGGAGAGGAGAACATGGGCACCGGGAGAGGAACCCAAAGGGAGGGCTGTTACCCAGCGCTCGTCTACCACGTGGGTTAGATCGCCCTGAGTGATGAGAGGTACTGCCACCCTCTTTGGAGCCTTTTTGTTTGGAAATGGGAAGAGGGCCTGGTTGACACACAGGGGCCATTCCCTGGACTTACATTACCCTTCCCTTTTTCCAAAGGGAAGGCAATGCCGCTGGGAAACTGCACAAGAGCCACATACTTGTGCGCCTTGGGTAGCTTGATCACCATTACCCTAGCAATCTTCTGGGGGACAGGGGGCGTTAAGGTGGGATTCATGGAATGCCTCGACCAGCTCCATGCAGTTAGCACAATTGTGAGCCTTAATCCAACTGTTCTCATAACCTGGATACCCTCTCCAGGCCATGAGATACTGGACTGACTGCTGGGATTTGCAGGACGCTAAGATGTTTTCCACCTCAGCTTCTTCCACATCCTCGATCACAATAGGTTCTGGTTCAGTGGGGATGATCCCCTTGAATGGGGACAACAGGGACACATGAAAGATGGGATGCCGTTTCCAATGAGCTGGCAGTTTCAACCAAAACACACCATTACCCAAGTCTTCCTCCACCAGGTGGGGACCTGAACGTTTGCTTGCAAACTTTTGGGAAGGTGCCAGCATCTGCAGGTGGAGAGTGTCCAGCATGACATGAGAGCCTACCGTGATATCATGACCAGGAAGCTATTTTTGATCCACGAACTGCTTATAATCATTGATAGCTTTTGTGATGTGCTCCCAAACTAAGGACTGGGTTGACCAGATATGCTCAACGTGATCTGCAGCAGCAGGAACCTCTGGGCATATACAAGGACTAAATGAAAAGGAGCGGTTAAAACCCAGCGTTGCCTTATAGGGAGAAACCTCGTAGAGGCGTGAGTTCCATTGTTATAAGCAAACTGGGCTAGGTGGAGGTCATCAGCCCAAGTATCTTGGGAGGCTGAAGCATAACAGCGCAAATACTGTTCCAAAATTTGGTTAACCCACTCGGTTTGCATGCGGATTGTGGGTGGTAAGCAGTGGAACGACAGGGGGTGATCTTTAGGATAAATAATGGCTTATTCCAAGACTGTGCTGTAAATTGGGGTCCACGGTCACTGATGATCTCCTGTGGGAGACCAAACTTCGAGAACACATGGCGTATGAAGAGCTGAGCGGTCTCTTCAGACGTGATCACAGAAGTACAGGAATAAAAAGGGAATTTTTCATGAAGCGATCAACCATCACCATCACTGTCATGAACCCATTAGAAAAAGGGAGCTCAATAATAAAGTATACAGACACCAATGTCTATGGACCCTCCGCCTGTTGTAATGGGTGTAGGAGTCCCTTCCTTCCTGAGTGGTCTAACTTTGCCTGAGCACAGGTAACACAATCGGCGATCCAAATTGGAACTTACTTCGTCAAGCCCGCCCAGTTATAAGTTCACTTAATCAGTTTGATGCATTTTTGTTGCCCAGATGGCGATCGTGGGAGGGTCATGATGCACACAAAATACCTCAGTTTGTAAAAGAGGCGGGACCCAAATTCTCAACCTGAAATAGATGAGTCCCTCCACCAAGGAGTACAGAGAGTGTTTAGGATTTTGAAGAAAAGGGTCAATTGCTCGAATAACTCCACCCCTTCAGGGCAGGCCATTTGAACGGCTAAAACCTGAGCCACAAGCAGGGCATCAGGGGTGAGGTCTGCCAAAGAAACACTGTAGGGAACAATTGTCAAAATTTGGGCAGCGGGAATAATGGTAACAAGATCCACTTCTTCCGAATTTGTGAGAAAATGAACGGGGTTTTGGCTGAGTATTTTAGGAAGTACATTAAGCGCACCTTTTACAAATTCTTATTTGAAATTGAAACTGCACATGTCCCAAAGGTTTGTAATTGCCAGTGTGCCAATTTCTAGGGTTTACAAAAATACAAGAGAGCCTGGTGATCTGTGCAGAGCGTTAACTCATGTTGAGCACCCTCTAACAGGTACCTCCATTGAGTTAATGCCCAAGCTACAACTGCCAACTCCATGTCATAGATGGCCAAAGACTGCTCCAAAGAGGTAAACTTTTGGGAAAAATAGGTGACCTGATGTTCCAAGCCAACATGTTCTTGGAGTAACACCGCTCCTACTGCTACTGAGGAGGCATCACATGCAATGATATATGGCTTGGCAGGATCTGCGTATTTCAAAATGGGAGGGAATAGAAACACCTTTTTGATTGATTTGATTGCCTGGTAACATTTGGGCGACCAGGGGAATGGTACATTCTTCCCTGTAAAGGTGTGGAGCGGGTCAGCAAGCTGGTAAAGTGACGGGGGAATTTTTTTTTAAATTGATGGTTCCCAAGAAACTTCATAATTTTTTCTGGGTTGTTGGAGTTGGCCATTATTGGATAGTGTCTAACTTATTGGGAGGAAATGTGTAGCCATCTTCAAGGGTGAGGTTCCTGGAAAGGTAACATCCTCCTTATAGAACTCACATTTGGAAGGCTTAATGAACAAGCCTTCATTATGCAAGGCGGCCATGACCGCTTCCAAGTCAGTAGCATGTTGTTCTTGATTTGGGGAGTGAACCAGAATCTTGTCAATATATGCAACCGTGCAAGTAAACTGGAGGTCACCCAGTACATTGTCGATCATGCATTCATATGTAGTGGGGGCATTCTTTAGCCCAAATGGCATTACGCGGAATTGGAAAATGCCTCTCTTCATCCAGATCACTGTTAACATTCTTGCCCTTCCATTACCTGAATCTAGTTAAAAGCGTTGACAAGATCCATCTTGGAAAAACCCAAGATTTGGCAATTGCTTGGCTTATCATCTGCTATAAAGGCAGGGGGTAGGGATCAGAAAATGTGACTTTATTTAAGTGTCCATAGTCCACGCAGGGATGGAGGGAACCATCAGCTTTTTTAGCGAAGCCAATGGGAGACATGACTGGTGATGTCTCTCTAAACAGCCACCCTTTTTTCAAAATATCATCCAAACAAGTGTTGAGTGCAGCCTCCTCCTCTGCTGTGTGGGGATACAACGGGCAGTTGATATTCACCAACTCCACCGTCGTATGAAATCCACAGTCAAATCTAGTGTGAGGAGGCAGATGATCCACCTTTTCAGAATCGAAAATGCTTTGATAGCGCATTAAACTTTCTGCAAAATCAGATGGTATGACTTCAGGAGAGACGAGGGAAGTTATATAACTGCGACCTTAAAATTTCTTAAGAGTGTCAATTTAGAGGGAATTCACCCTCCTGTTAATCATTAACAAATGACAGCATGTTAGACTCCAGGTGGATCTTGACATGTTGTCGGCGCCACCATCCCACTTCTAAGATTACTGGAAACACATAGTTTGGCATAGCAGAAAAGCGGTCACAGAAGCTGAAATGGTGTATTGAAATGTGATTGGTTGGCAAACCAGGTATGAGGCTTGGGAGGCTGACGACGCAACCAACACCAAAGGGCCTGCATCCAGGTCAAGTTCCAATTTCTGGGCCAGTTCTACACTCATAAAATTGCCCGTGGCTCCAGTGTCCACCAAAGCCTCAAAGGAAACATGGTGGGACCCAACACTATTCTTCATGGGTAGTAAGAAGTAAGCGAGGTTCTCTTTATTGGTAGTTGTGGATGAATCCAGTGATACTGAAGAGATAGTAGTAGGGTCAGGGGAAACTGCTAGGCTCTTGTGGTGGGTAAACTCGTTGCAAGTTGGGATGTCAGATCCTACTGACAAGGGCAAAAGGCTGCGGCAACTATGGGTGTGGGTTTGAAGTTTTGAGTGGAACTGGACTATTGTGGACAGGAAAAATCTTCTTCACAACCTGGGTCAGTTGAAAAGGAGGGGCCATTGCTGCGCCAATCTCTACAAGAAAGGCGGAAATGGTTAAATAATGGTTGGTTGATTATATCAGGCAAACAGCATGTAAAAATTAGACTGACCTGCCAGCCTAGGTGCCAGAGCACCTGAACGGCAAACCAGAATGCCAAAGGCAATGCTGCTGGTACAAAAGATATGAAACTGGAAAGGAGTTTCACCAAATACTGCTGGTGAGCCAGAATCTTGTACATGCACAAAATAGAATACCAGATGAACATGGCCATTAACCCAGAGGGGTATGAGAGTGTCGGCAGAAAAGGCAGTTTTTTTTCAACATATAAAAGCTAAATTTTTGGTAAGGTTTTTAATGGAAAATTTAAGGAAGAAAAATCAACCAACAATTTTTTCAGTGCAAAGTGACTGATTAAATTTTGGTTGATTGGAGAGGAAACAAGCTGGGATTGGGTCCCTCAAGTTCAACCTAAACAGCGAATTATTCAAGAATGAGGGAAATAGTTCATTGGGAACTGACATTGAAGAATTCAGTGGCAGGCTGAGTCGCAGTCATATTAACCTCAAATGCCCAAACTGAGACTTGACTGTGTTTCTAGCAGTTGGTGCGACGGCATCTAGCCCAAAAAGCAATGGGAATCCCCCAAGGCCACCTCACATAGGGGCAGGCCCATTTAGTTGGAAACAGGTTTGGGATGCCCAACCTTCCCATGCCCAGTCGCTGGGCCAATTTGTTTGATTAGAAAGTTGCATTGGCTACAACACCCAATTGACTGGGAGGGTGCTTCAAACTATCACCAATGGTGTTTGATTCTGCTGCCTGTGTGTCAGAAATTATACCCAACAATTTTGGAAGGGGGTTAATTCTAATTATTGAGGCATTGACTGAATCAAAACTGCAGGCAATTTTGGCCAATGAGTCAATCTTCATTCCTTTTCGACTATGTGGATCCCAATCATTGGGCTCATTTCCACTTGTTTTCGGACTGATTAACTTCATTTCAGCAATTTTGGTGCAAATTTCCTGATCAGGCATATGAGTTTGGGAGAGGAGAACGTGGGTACCGTGAAATGAACCTGAAGAGGTAGGGCTTTTACCCAGTGTTTGTCTACCACATGGGCGAGATCGCCCAGATTGATGAGAGGTACTGCCACCCTCTTTGGAGCAATTTTGTTTGGAAACAGGAAGAGGGCCTAGTCAACACACAATGGCCGTTCCCCTAGACTTACAATTATTGACTCTTTCCACTTAGTAACTAATATTAATGATCCTCAAAGCCTTCTTGATGGCCTTGAGCAAAATTTGAGTAGCGCTACTTTTTCAGTCTCAAACAATGTCAAGTAATTAACTCTCTAATTACTTTAACTTAATTCTAAGGAACTAAATAAGGCAGTAAGTATTCAACTTTTGTTTTCCAATTAAAAACTCAAACTGGTTGATCAAAAGTTTTAAGTGGAAAGCCGCCATCTCTCTAGTTTAGAAAAACTGTTAAGTGTTTAATTTAGTTGTTTATATTCACAGAGTACTCTATATTGCATTTAATGCTTATTTTAAAAAAGTTGACATTTGCACCTTAAAACCTTACAAATTTTACAGCGTTTTAAATTTAGAATATTTATAGGCTCAACAATTTGGTGTTTCCAGCCAGCAAATTACTTTTGGCGCATTAACCCATAAATAATTTACCCCTTGTCAGATTCTGGTCACCCTATGCAGCCTTCACCTTTGGTTCTGTTGGCATTTCAGAATTGTTTTACTTCTTCCCCTCGTGTTAGGAACCCAACGTGTAAAGGAATGTCCTGGCTTTTGGCAAGGGTACGCCATGACCCATAAGGGTAGCCAAGATCCACAAGGCACCGCAGGTTTCAGAGACTTGGGTGGGCGCATGGGAAGAGTTTTGTATTAGCCCCAAACCAGTAAATTAATTGACATATGTCATTTACTGTGTAAAAATAACTAATTTAGACATTTTTCCAAGTAAACAGTTTTAACGATACATTATGTGAAATAAGAAAAAAAAAACCCAACACACAACCACTAACTGGGTACTAGGTTATATAGGTTAAAGGGGGAGAGCTACTAAACTGAATTACGAAAGGGGGAAGAGATCCTAATTTTTAAATCCATTAATTAATCATTTGGTTCCCAATTTTTCCTCAATAGTAACAACTGAGGCTTCCAGGCTATTCTCTAGATGATTTCTTGACTTCCTATGTCCAAATTTTTTTTAATTTCATAATAGGGTATTGGTTTTGATCCCCATTATTTAGCCCTTTTTTTGACTTTTTGCTCAATATTTAACTTCTATTAAGTTTTCCCCTTCCATATTTAACTTAGGTTGTATTACCTTTTGGGGGAAGGAAATGGGGACTGTGGTGTGAGCTTCTTTATTTCCTGAAATCTTCACAAAGTTGCTTAATTTTTCTCAAATAAAAACTTGCAGAGTTTGACAATACGATGAGTTTGGGTTGAAGGGAAGTGTGAGGGAGTCATGTGGCAAAAAGGGAGGGGCAGCAGCCACTAATCTGTCATTCAAAGTATGCACCAGGTCAGAGATTTCCGTGAGAGGAAGGGCCCTAGGGCTTTTAAATTTTTTGGTTCTGAAGGTGTGCATAACCCTATTTAGCTTAATAGCTGGAGCTAAAACCCTTACATTACCCTTCTTAAAGGACAGGGTTCAAACCCTGTCAGAATATTAACCAGCTAAGAATCCTCAAATGATTATCAAAAATTTGGGATGAAATGGCCAATCCTGGTGGATTGACTCATTGACTGAATTTTGTTGTATTTGATACAATTGCTAGTTAGTTGCTCCCAATTTGTGTTGAGCCAATATTAGTATTCCACTGAGTTGGGAAGTTAGGTTTGAGTGGGGCCAATATGTGGTCCAAAATTAGTATAAGGATCACCAGTAACTAATAGCTGAGGATGATACAATTAGTATCTGTCAGCAGAAACAGAGTTCAATACCAACTGTGATCTGTGGACTGTTGTGGGAATTTTCATTGAAAAGCCAATTTATTCACTTCAATTGTTCATCTATGAATTCGCTGCCTGAACTGATAATACAATGTTGGCAAATCCAACAATTATGAGTTCAAGTTGGCTGAGGTTGTTTCTGGTGCCTCCTTTAGTATAAACAATTATCACCTGAATAAGGCAATTCATAATCAATCGAGTGAAATAAGTCAAGAAGAGATGTCCGTGAGATGCCAAGATATTCTGAGTCAAATTGGATGACTGAAGTTGTTTCCAGTGCATTATTAAAACTCAAAGTTTAAATCCAAATTTGACTTTTATTTAAAATAATTATTTTTATGGCTCACTGGCAACTTAAGGCCGAGGATGAGCCAAAACTAATTTGAACATTGGGAAGGATGGAGAAAGAGGGTAGACGCCAGGGAAGAGAATAGTGCATTAGTAGAATAATAATAGTAGTTGGCTGGAAGAACCAGCGGAAGAGCCAATAGGTCAGCAGCGGCGAAGTAGCCGTTTTGTAAATAGTATAATTACCTGGCGCTTCCTTCTCAATGAATATCTTCCTTTGCCCATTCTCTTTTATGATTTAAGCTTATTTTTTTCGTTGTTTAGGAAATGAGACTAGGGGATCCCAAATGGCGCAGGTGACATGGCAAGGGGTTAGTCAGTGCTACTGGCAACATCGCCTAAGGTGAATGGCAAGGGCTGGCCAGTCTTCATACTGGTTGGCCTACCAACTAGCAGAGCCCATAGTCAATTTTCCAACATGCCCTTTGGTCTAAAGAATGCCCCAGCAGTTTTCCAGCGCCAAATAGTTGACGCATTATGGGATCACAGATTCTCCTGTGCAATTGCTTACATGGAAGACATTATGATCCAATCACCCAATGCTGAACAACACAGCAATGATTTAGTAGCAGTGACTGCAACCTACAGTATGCTGGTCTGATTGCTAAGTCATCCAAATGCGAGGATTCTAATGACGAAGTCCAAATACTGGGTATTCTTATATTAAAAGATGATCATGTCATCGCTCCTTCTATGCTTGACGCCATTCGCTCATGGCCTACCCCATGACACAGAAACAACTGCAGAGCTTCTACGTATTGGTTACTTTTCTTAAGAAGTTCTCGCCAGCCATTTTGTAGCTGGCCTCACCTTTTAACCCTCTCACAGGTAAGAACGCCTCATTTTATTTGGAATCCTGAATGCCAGCAGGAATTTGAGGCAATAAAAGAGGCTTTCACCACTACCCCCGCTCTACTCCATGCTGATGAAGATAACCCATTCATTGTATCATGGTACCATCTGTCGCTGAAGTTGGGAGGTACTTCTGCAGGACATGAGGGGCGTGACCACCCGGAAGCTTACTTCTCAAGGAAATTCAGCACCAGAAAATGAGCTTGGGCCATTTATGGCAAAGAGTTGGTGGCGGTTTATTGGTCCCTGAGGCTTTGGAGGTACCTACTATAGGGGCCACGCATACTGTGATAGTGCGCACTTATAACAAGTTGCTCACTTATATCTAGAAACATCAGAAGCTGGCTCACAGGCTTACCATAACTAATCGTGACCTTTTGAGTTCTGATTTCAATTATGAGTTTTAAAAGGGCCGCCTATATTTTACCTGACATCTTGAGCCGCGCACCCCTTCTGGGCCCCACTGTAGATATGGACTCATAACTAGACACAGTGATTTCCCTAAACAAGTCATTAATCCACCACCTCCATCCTTTGCTGTGATTGCGCCTTCCACCTCAATCCCTCAACCTCAAACTTAAATTGTCTCAAAATAAAACCAAGTCCAAAACTCCAAATCACGTAAGTCTACACCCTATGTGACCTTGATACTCCTTTGGATATAAAATCCCATGCCAATGAGGGTTCTCACATAAACGCTATTGTCCTGGATACTCCTTCTGAGCTTTGACTCATTTCACTCCATCTGACTAAGTCCAAGTATCTCTTGTCAATGAGGGTTCTCTCCTGGATTCTGTTTTGGCATAAAGTATACTGATCCTGAAGGAAGAACCTCCCGGAAAAGCTTGATGCTGATAAAGCCCCTTCTGGATGGTGTTCTCAAAATTATAGGGTAATATATTATTGTGACAAGGTATTAGTCCCTTCTGAGATGCGCTCTCACGTCATAAGGGATCAACACGAATTACTAGCTTTGAAACACTATGGCGCTAAAAAATGTATCAATGTAATCAAGTGAGGGTATGATTGGTATGAACTGACAAAGGAGCTTCCCGCCTGGATTGAAAATTGCATGATCTGCTCTAGGTCCAGCTAGATAGGACAGGGCGGAATAGCCTTCTCCACCCTCTTCAACAAGCAGCAGGACCTTAAACTTAACTGTATATGAACTTTTATTGTAAGTTTACCCAACTTCCATGGGTATGAAGCGATCATGGTGGTGGTAGATCGCTTTACAAAATTTGCTATTTTTAACCCCTTTATGACAACCACTACACTCTAGGACATGGCACGGTTGTTTGTGGCACATATGTTTGGTTTGTTTGGGGTTCCCTCAAGAAGTAATCCGCTATAGGGGACCTCACTTTACCTTGCAATTCTGGGAGGCTAATTGAGAAGTGTTGAAGATTAAGCCATGCAGATCTTCTCCTATCACCCCTCAGTCAGATGGCTAACGGAGCGCACTAACCAGTCCTTAGAGCAGTACCTACGATGCTATGCAACTACTTTAAATACATGGGAAGCGGACCTCCCTATGGCCCAATTCACATAATTCTTTTCACTCCATGAATCAATGGGGGTATCGAATATGTAAGATGATTGGGGTAGAACCCTGTATTCAGTGTTGGGCCACAAGCACGCATTAACATTCCTGCTTAAGATCTCTTTGTCACTTACATCCAGAAAGTGCATCAGCAGGTTCAGAGCTAGCTTACCAAGTTATCAATGATGCTAAGAGATTTGCAGACAAGAAATGAATTGACGCTCCTTACTATCAAGAAGGTGATTTGTTTAAGCTGAATACCAAGGTTTCGCACCTCAAGGTTCCATGTCTTAAGTTATCTTGCAAGCGCGCGAGCCCTTCTACAATCACCAGGTGTTGAAAAACGGGATTTTGACGTGGAACTTACTCCACACATGAAGATAAAAACTCCTTCTACTCCTCAACCTTATCCCCATTTAAAGGACAGAAGCCAGTTGAGGTGGAGCCCATCATGGTTGAGGGTGCTCAAAGTTTAAAGTAGGGCAGATCATGAGCTCATTAAGATCCAAACGCGGTTTGAAGCACCTAGTATCTTGGAAAGGATTTTCATCATATGAAGATAGTCAGGTTTCCTCCAAAGACGGTGGGAACTGTCACGAGTTAATTGCTCAGTTTCATAAAGCCAACCCCGAGGCACCTTCACCTTACCCCCAAGAACACAATGATTGCAGCAATCAAACTTCTTACCCGCCTTAAGTACTATGCTTTGGAAGTGCCTCTGAAGGGGCGGGGTGGATCCTGTTCTTTTGGGAAGTGTAATGTAAGGGTTTTAGCTCCAGCCATTTTGATGGATAAGGTTATGAACACCTTTAAAACCAAAAAGTTTCAATCCCTATGGCACTTCCTCTCATCCTAATCTACAACCTGATGCATACCTTGGTAGAGAGACGGGTGGCTGCTGCCCCTCCCTATTTTCCACAAGCCTACCTCACACTTCCCCCCAACCCAAGCCTATCCTAGTGTCAAAATCTGCAATTTTTATTTTTAGAAAAAATTAAGAAACTTTGTAAAGACTTTAAAAATCAAAAGCCCCACACCACAGTCCACATTCTCTGCATCCAACTGGT
Organism: Massospora cicadina; assembly: GCA_022478985.1. NCBI lineage: Eukaryota > Fungi > Entomophthoromycota > Entomophthoromycetes > Entomophthorales > Entomophthoraceae > Massospora > Massospora cicadina. The sequence goes on from JAKSZP010010560.1 coordinate 155,681, forward strand.
AGTTCAACCAAAAGTCAATCAGAAAGGGGAAAACTTACTTAGATAGTGAAATGCTAGAAAAAAAAGGTAAAAGATGGTGATAAAACCTGACATTCCATTCCAAAATCAAACATTCGAACATAGACATTTGCAAGTCAGGAAATCATCCTGAAATAGCTTAAAATTGGTTGATACTATTGAGAAAAATGAGGGATCAAATCCATTGATTAACAAATTTAAAAATGAAAATCATTTCCCTATCTTGATTCAGCTTAGTAGCTCTCCACCCCCTTCTACCAGATAAACCAGCACCCTGCTAATGGTTATGTGTTGAGTTATTCTTTTCCTACTTACTCATATTAGTATCATAAATTGTATTATTTGATAATCTGTCTAAATAAGTCATTCTCATGCATAATAAACGGCAAATGGGCAACAAATCCCCGGTTTAGAGCCTTTCCAACACCCCTCCCATGCGCCAACCCAGAGCTTATTGAAACCACCGGTGCTTTATGGACTATGGCTGCCATTATGTGTCTTGGTGGCAGAATATTAGCCAGATGGTTTCCTCCCACTATGACAAATGCCAGGATAAATTAGTTTTAGTATTGTAACTATGTGATTTATGGGCCTCCGCATGATTTGTTGTCTCAGGGAGCAGTTTGGGTACATTTGGTATAATTCAATTACTGGTGACTAGAAGACAAGTATAATCAAAAGTAGGTTATATATTAAATTCCTTATGGTTGTCAGCAGATCAAATGCTGAATGTTGATAATAAATAATGAAGCAATATAGGTACAAGTTCGCCAAGGTTGCACTGAGCGAATAATGAGTAAGCTTAACTGCTTTGTAGAAGTTGTGGGAGCGACTTCTGCAAGAAGAGACATAACAGTAGCGAGGGAAATGGAAAGGTGATCACCTTTTTACTAATCTAAAGTGTGCTCTTTAGCACAAAGTTGATACTCATATTAACCTCTTTGTTTTTAGCAGTGCAAAGCTTCTTAAAAATATTGTGGGCTTTTATAAGCGCTCTGCTTCTATTTCATATATTTTATCATCTTTACTCAAGGAACGGCGGCCTTCATATTGTCCTTCCATTATATCAATGTGCGTAACCTTTGTGCAACCATCTGCCATATCTTATCAAATCCGCTGGGAAATCGACAGCAGTGTTCACTACAGGGGGCCATTGATTTAACTTTACATCTTGAATACTTGTTATTATGGCAAATTCTAATTATTTTTGCCAAAACTTCCTGGGTTTCTGCAACAAATATAACAGTGACTCTATGAAAACTTCTGACGAGAAACTCGCCCTGTTCACTGTGACTGAGCCAGCTGCCCTTGGTAGATCCCCCAATTGAAGCGCAGTTATCTGCTTGTCTGGCTCTCAAGTCAGCCTAGCATGTACACTCCACATAAGCAATGCCACTCAGCTTTATAGTCTAATGGAATGGCTCCTTTTGAGTGTACCGTCTTTATGATGTGAAATCCATGGAAAATTTTATGAGTATGTTCTTTAACCAGCGCAATCAAGACTAGCGCTACAAATTGTATATGTCTTATCTGGACATGACTACCACCAGCTTGATGCGCTGCCTTGAATACCACAGCCTAGTAGGGTATCTTGTTGCTTATGTACAGCTTTCTATTCCTCAGCTAATGCAAGTCCTGGTGAGACACATTATCAAAACGTTGGGGATGTAATGGCAGTGGTTCTGCGTGATGCTTTGAAGGAACTAAAGGACGAGCAATAAGAACGGGCAATGGCATCATTTTAATAAAGCGATTTTTGCATCTCACGACCATGATCTGGGATGCGCTCATGTCTTTGTTCATCAAGTAAACACTGGAACCACCCTCCTATTTAGTCTCGGCCAGCCTGTCACTTGAGAGCTGAAGAAGAGGTAGTGTCTGACGAAATTGTTAAGTTGTACGAGCAGGGTGTGCTTAGATTATCAAAAAGTCCTTGGGCCGCGCTGTTCTGATAATCAAAAAGAAGGATGGCACTAACTGGGTAGTAACTGACTATCAGAAACTTAATAGCATTACAAAAAAGGATTCATGTCAACTATCCAAAATCAATGAAGCCTTAGATCAACTAAGCGGTGCTAGCTATTTCTAAGCTATGGACCTGATTTTGGGGTACTGAAAAATTAAATGGCCTGCAGAGGAATAATAAAAGTGCTCTATGATTACCACCAAAGGGTTATTTCATCCCGCTTAAATGCCATAAGATCTCTGTAATACCCTGGTTAGATTTCAAAGGGAGATGGAAACTATCCTGAATGATTTAAAACTGTCATTTTATGGTCTACCTTGATGATATTAACAAATTTTCCCATACATTTTTAGAGAACTTAGATCGCCTGGAGGAATTGTTCTGCCAGCTCGCAAATCAAACATTAAATCAAGCCTTAAAAATATCACTTTTTCATAGAGAAACATGAATATCTTTGGTTCACGGTAGACGCCAGAAAGTCTTTGACCACCAATTGGCTAAGGAGGAAGCCATCAAGAAGAGAGCCCAATACCAGGTCAAACGAGATATTAAAGACTTTTTGGGTATGGTCAGTACTATCATCAGTTCATTACCACTTTTAGCTGCATTAGGGCACCGCTCTTTAAGCTTTTGAAAAAGAACTCCACTTTTGAGTGGACAGAATGATGTCAGAGCACTTTCAACACGCTATTAATGGTGCTGATAAGTGCTCTGGTGCTGCGGTATCTAAATTTTAAGAAAGAGTTTATTGTGCAGATAGAATCTTCTCTTTCAGCTGTGGGAGCGTTCTTGTCACAGCAGGACAATGATGGGGTGGGGAATCCTGTCACTTAATGTAGATGAAGTTTGAACTGCCACGAATGGAATTATACTATGATGGAACGGGATTTACCAGCAGTAATCTATGCATACAAACACTTTCAGGAGAATATTCATGGAGTAAAACTTAAAATTGAAACCAATAATGCTTCACTACACTCATTAAAAACTCTTTGGGAGCCCAAGGGCTACTTCACAGGATTGGCGCTCAAACTGCAAGCGTGTGATTATGAAATAATCCACTGTCTAGGCGCTAAACACCAGAATTCTTACTGTCTATCGCACTTTCCCATCATCACTATTATGTTAAACTGAAAAACATAATGTACAAGAAAATGATTAGTGGTAAATATGCTAACGATTCACCTCAAGTCATTAGGGTGCTGGAGAGAATGAGAGCGGATAACTTCTTGAGGTACGGTGAGTTGTTTAAAATGTTAGTGGGTTACGGTGAGTTTCATAAAGCCCTCTGATCAACTGGGTACTAATTTGGATGTACACAAGGCGGTGGGTCATGAAGGATTTCAGAAAATGTTGGAATTCCTGAAGCCACAATACTATTAGAAAAAGTATGCACTTTGATGTGCTGAAAACCATCACCTGTTGTCATCAATTCCAAGTGGAGAAGCCATTCTATAAAAAGATTCGCCTATTGTATGGTTAAAAACTATTTTGCTAAGCATATGGTTTCCATTATGTTGTAGGGCTCTTGCCAATGGGTGCGAATTGCTTCAAGTACATCCCACTAGTGATAGATCACCTAACTCAGTAAAATGGAAGCACAAGCTATCTGCAATCTGGTGGGCCATAGCGGCTTATAAGTTCATAATGGAGTGTGTCACTCAGTGGCATGGATGCCCGCAGTTCATAATAACAGGGAACAGCACTAACTTCATCTTTTATGTTTTAAAGCTGAAAAAATTTATGACGATCTTCAGGGTACTAACCACCACCTACCATCCAAGGTCCTTTGGAACCGTTGAATGGGTTAATGGAGCTCTGGTTATATCCCTATGAAGTTTGTTTGGGTTTGACCCTCTGACATGAGTTCAGTTTCTCCACTGCCATTTTTGCATAAAACATCAGCTATCACTCAGCAAAGAAAAAAAGTCCGTTTCAATTATTCTAAGCAGACACACAGCTCTGCATCCGCTCTTTTACTCTTGTGTAGAGGATACAGGTGGAAAGGACCCCAAACGCTATCTGATGAATCTGACATCTACTCTCATTAAATTTCAGACTAAAGCATACTAAACCAGCTTGGGCCAAAAAATTAATGATTATGATTAAGATTAATGGAGATTCAGCGGACTGCCGCGGTTCACTATAGGAGAGCATGCCTTGTTCCATGATCAGCATGGATTTGGCCAGCGGAATAGGCTTGCTAGAATCTGGATTGGTCCTTTTGTGATAATAGAAAAAACGTGCACTTATGCTACACAATCAAGTACTTTGCAAGCGATAAGATTATTAACTAAGTGCACACTAATTTCCCTTGACCCTAAAAACAGTAAGTAAACCACCTGGAAAGCCTATCCACCTCTAAAGGAATACGATCTAGCTAAGATGGAGAAATGTCAGAAAATTAACCAGATGGTTTCCTCCTTCTATGCCAAATGCTAGGATAAATTGGTTTCAGTATTGGTAGTTAAGCAATCACATGGGACTCTGCCAGATCTGGTTGTCTTGGAAGCAGTATGGGTACAATTGGTATAATTTGATTACAGGTGACTAGAAGCTGAGGATAAAAAAAGTAGGGTATATATTAAGCTCCTGATAGTTATTGGTGAATCAAATGCTGAAGTTTAAAAATGAAGTATGCGCCAATGTGGTTACAATTTCTATGAGACCTCACTAAGTGAATAAAGAGTAAGTTTACCTGCATGGTAGAAGTTGTAGGAGCGACTTCAGCAAGAATGAGAGAAAACAGTAGTGAGTAAGAATGTAAAGGGGATCACTTTTGGTTGGAAAGCTACAGTGGACTCTGTGAAGTGAGGATGATATTGGTATTGACACCTTTTATTTGAGAAGTATCAAGCTGCTTATAATAAAGATTGTGGTTTTGTAAGCTCTATGCTTCTAATCGATATATTTTACTATCATCGCTCAACACTGCGAACTTCATATCATTTTTTCCATTGTATCAATGGGCGTAACCTTTGTAAATCCATCAGCCAAATCTTATCAACTTTTCTGAGAAATTGACACTTGGCGTAGCCATAAAGGAAGCCAGGTGATTCCTTAGTACGCTGGGCTCCTAACAGAAACCAGAATAAATCATTTGATGGATCTAGACAAGCCAATATGCCTCAATTGACTTGCATCAAATGTGGAAAGCCCAGACACTTCACTAATAGCTGTTGTCTAAAACAACTTAAGGATCAGGCTAACTTGGTACAATTAAAGTAGAAGGAGGAGAATCCTGAGGTGCAGAGAGAAGATCTCGCGGTCTAGATGCTAAACAGTCAAGAACTGCAGCCAGTTAAGTTCCACCTAATATACTATTTGATTTGGACAAATTAAAGATATTCGCTGACAAGCCAATTTTAAATCACTTACATCAAGTGGTTAACCAAGAGGTGAACGCAGTAACCAGATTGAAATCTAGAGGATTGCGCATAAAATTGTGAAGAAAGTAGTTCGCTCATATACCTGACAGATCATAGACAATATCTGATCAGTTGAAGATGAAGCTCAACTATTAAATGCTAAATTAGAAGTAGTTTGATTTATAATTTAAATAAGTATTATTATATTTTCCCTTTTATATCTGCTCAATTGATCCACACTCTTGATTCAGCTGATGAATCCATTATACATGTAGTAAACATAGTCTTTCTTACTTTTCTGAGGCTACATATATGAATAAGTTTGAAAACCGAGGCCTTAACAGGACAATTATTAATAATGGAGCGCTAACCAATATAATCTCTACTAAATTGGTCAAATGAAAAAAGGTCAAACCGGATTTGGAGCATCAAAAACAGTTTAGGATGACCAGTCCTGACTCAACTAATTCTTTTAAGCCATATAATGCCTTGCCCTATGATATGGTGTCAGATTCTGTGGTTGACTTTAAAATAAACTTTTTGAAAAACTACAGATTGGGCTGATTTTCCCTCCAAATGCTTAAGCTAATAATCTAACTAAAACCTATTGTAATAACACAGCTTGGGAAATTTATTGCAACATAAATTTAATTATATTATATGAGCTTAAGTTAAATTTTTAACACATTTAGGCCAAGTTTCTCTAAAGCTACTCGGCCAGGCTGATCAACTAAATGTCAAAAAATCCAAGTATTTTATTGGTAGCTCAGGCTGAATACATTTACACAGTTGTGCCGATTATTGCTGCCCCAAACCTCAGCAACTAGTCCCAATTAATTGGGACCAATATTAAGAAATAATTTACAAATTGTTTGGTAAAAACCAAAGTTAACGTTTAAAAGTCCCATGGACAATCAGATGAACAAAAAACATAATTAATTTCCCGCCTCTGGGTGAATTTTGTATGTTGGTATGCATAATCAGCAAAATAGCACTTGCACATGGACTGCCTGAATGGTGTACCTAGTGCTATCAAGAGAGGCCTGCTGATGGCCCAGTTAAGGGTACATCTTTATATAAATTGACCAAAAATCTCCCAGAATTTGTATTTTGTCAGGATTATAACAAACCTCATTCTGGTACAATCCTAGGACCATTTTGAATGCTTATTGTTGCGAAATTCATCTCTGAAACCTCCAAAAAATGAGAGTATTTTGCCACCAATAAACCTAGAAATTGGTCTCAGTTGTATCTTTCCAAGGGCCAAATTGAGGTGTTAAAATAATTATTAAAATTTTGTGCTCAAATGTGGCAGGAGATGCCCTAGAGGTATAAATACCAGCGCCTGGCCTATTGAATTATTATCAAATAATCTAGTTAAATAAAGATCAATTCTATTTTATATTCTTTCTTTTTTTGTATCTTAAGTAACTTTTTGAGAGTGTCAGCATGCTGGGATCTCAGGATCCACAGCTTGTAACTTTGCCTGTCTCAGCAGAAGTTCCCAATCTTGGATGGAAAATCAAACCCAAAATCAGACAGAAAAGTTGAAGCCATTTGAGTATGTCTAGTGAGTTTCTAAACAGTTCAAAACTGTAAGCCAATAGAAAAATTGAAAATCCATCGTCTAAACTTCAGCCCAATGAAGCGTGTAGGATTTAATTAAACAAGTGAGTGATTCTAAAATTCTCACAATGATGCTCACTACAGGGGGCTCTGATAGTGTGTTGCTTGATTAACTTGAGGTTTAGTTAGGAGGTGGCAAAAGCCACTGGATCTTAGTTTGAGGGAGGATGCCACCAGCTGAACCTCAGACCCAATGTTCAGTTTTCAATTCCTCTTGGAGATGGGTGGAGGAGTTAAGAGACTCTCAACCATCATCTTGATGATGTTCGATTTATTCGAGGTACGCCGACCAGGGGATGGACAGTACCAATCACAACACTCAAAATGGCAAAACAAACTACTAACCAGGTGGGAAGCAGAAACTGCTTAACCCACCATGGCAGAAGGTGAGGAGGGGTCGGGGGGTTGGTTTTCAGAATGACCCGCCTCAATCAAGGGGTGTTGGTTGCAGTACTGGATCAGAGCAGAGAGCCAGGGCGTTGGGGCATCTGCATAGTGGGGGCTGAGGTCAGCGTAGTAGGAGTTTTCAACTTCTGCATTAAGATAATGACGGGAAAGTGTCTCAACAAAAGCTGCGAGGAGAACTTCAGCTTCTTTGCGGGCTTCAGGAAGTTGGGTGAAAAGGGAGATACTGTGGCGGGTGATTTTGGCTGAGGGGTTGAATGAAGCAAGTGTTGCGACATTCATAACAGCAATTTCAGCATCATCAAATAATTTTGAGATGTCACTGCAGGGAGATTCAGGGAAGTCAGGGGGAAGAAGATGGTGGGCAGGCCATGCTGGAGCTGAGCCACTGACTGGGCCACCGCGGTGCGTAGTTTTGGGCAATGAGGAGAGGCCACCGCAGCTAAGGCGAGCTGGTGGTCACTTTGGAAGGGGGTTGTATTGGGTAGAGGAGCAAAATGGCGAGGAGTAGGGGTTTCATCAAAGTTGGGAAGGAAAAATTCTGCCTGATCATAATTGCCATGGCAGAGAGGTTGACCTGTATGCTTACTAATAAGGATATTACCTGATTCGTCAGTTTCAGCCAATAGATCCCATGGATTTTGGTTCACTGGAATAGTGGCATTTAAATTTGAGTGGGTAGGATTGGGCGAATGGGCAGCTGCTTGGGTACGAATGTTGGTCCAAGCATTGCTCTGATTGGCTGGCGTAGATTTAGGTGGGAGAGTGAAAATAGAGGTTTTGGGTGGGGCTGATTTTCCATGTGGGCCCACTGAACGAGATTGGAGGGTGGGAGGGGGCAGCAAAGCGCCCCATACTGAACCTCCAGAGGGGGGCTCAGAAGCTGCATCAGCAGATTTGGCCTTAGGGCACGCTCTTTTTGCATGGTCGAGGCCAAAGCAGAGGGAACAAATCTGCCTACCATTATCGACCCGAGCCCAAAAGAAATGATCAGGTGCTGCAGCCACACTAGCGCGGGGTGGAATTTGTTGGGCTATGGTAGGGTGGTGTGGTATGATGGTGGCTGTTGCACGAGGAGCAGCAAGGCGTTCTGCACCAGAAGGAATGGCAAAGATGAGGTTGGGCTGAGTGCCATAAGCCATGAGCCCCGCGACCAACTGGTCATACGAAACCTGGGGTGGAAGGTGGGATGGGAGATTTGCAAAGGATACCACTAGCGTGGTGTCTGAAGGGAGGCGAGTACGGGTTGTGGGAATGGGGGTTTTTTTATAAATTAGAGGAGTTTGTGCTGCCGCTTCAGCATCCTCCTCAGATTGGAACCCAACGTCAAAGTAGCCCTTTCTAAAGGGCAGAAGTCTATAAAGCCTGCTGGCGCAAAGGCTGTAATGGCTAGGTCAATAATTGCCTTATCAGCATATGGGAACAAACGTCCATAGTCCACTCTGAGGCAATAGCGAATAGCAGAGCGAGGGAGGGCGAGAGGATGGGGGCGAGAAGGGTGGATGCGCGCCAGGTAAAGTGCTAGGTCTCGTGGGGGGACAAAACGGTTGGAAGCAGTGGGCGGGCTGTTTGAACCTGTCCGAACGCGCTTGCCTGCAGGGCGGAAAACGCTAGGTGGGGGTGCACTGCTGCCCCACACTGGGGTGGCAGGCGGTAGGGCCAAGGACATCAAAGAATAGGTTTGGCAGATGGCTGTGGATAAATTAACTTAAATTTAAAATCGCTCAAAAGTGACTTTGAGCGGTTAAAGAGAAGTCTACAAAGTTAATCGTCTTGATGATGTTTTGGCCCACTGAAAATGGTGGATTTGCACTTGAGGAATATGATCTGGTTAAGTTAAGGGATATGTTATATTTTTAACCAGGTGATATTCCTCACATAGTAATGATATTAGTATATTATTTAATTGAGGATGACCGCCAATTAGTTTGCAATTATGATTCTCCATTTAATGATAATACCCCAATTTGTGCTTCCCATTAAGTTGGGTTGAACTGTCTGATCCACAGGATCAAGAAGGTTTCAGGCATTATCCACAATAGGAAATTGGCGGGTCTTAACACCTGGACTAAGGCCAAGGATGTTGAGATAATTAATATTATCAATTAAGATGATGAAATGCTTAAATTCAATGTCAAAAAATATTGGGAAATGATCCTAATAGAGTTTCAGTCAATTTTGACACTGGCGACTTATGCCAAGGATGTTGAACTAATTAATACTAATTGTTTAAGTTTGGCAGGCTTTTATCCCAGTGCAAACTCCATGTGAAAATGATTGTGGGATTTCTTGCAGAAAGTCAAATCTCAGAGTACCATTAAATTATACCAAGGCTGCTACACCATTTAATATTAATTAAATAAAGTTGAATCGCATTTCAACTTGTAAGAGTATTGGGTGGAATCCCTTACAGTATTTTGGTTTAATTTGACACCAGCGACTTATGCTTAGGATGTCAATATATTTAATCAATTCAGATTATGAAGAATCAAGGATCAATGTAGTCAAAGATATATGAGGATGACGAGTATTGCCAGTGAGAGTGCTGAGAAATACTAAGCAGGGGTTATCATCAATGAGTGCTGATGATGCTGGTAATAGTAACTAATGATGTGTACAGGCAAGAAATTTTTATAATTAGTTTGATCTCCCTCTTAAAATACTTCTATCTTTAAAGATCCAAACATAATATTTGTTTGCCATTTTTATTAAGTTTTAGATACAATAGTTAACTTAGCTTGTAGAGGTGAGACTCAAGATCCCCAGTTGCTAAGTGCTGGGTTAAAGCACCTGGAGTTGTCACCGCAACCAACTCTCAACCTTGAACTAGATGGAAACCCCGCGAGAACTTAGGCAACTAGCAGCAACATTGAAGGACTGGAAGGATTGAAGGGGAGAAGCACTGAGGGAGTCAATATAGAGGCCTCTGAACCACAATCATTGGACATGTCCCAGGAGAGGACCTCTGGGTATAACAAGTAGTCACGCCTCAGAAGGAGAAGTTGTTGGTCTGCTGGGTTGGTATGTTGCCCTGTATATTTGTAAGGAAAGGTCGCCAATGATTGCAAAAAAGCAAGGGCCAGCAGTCTTCATACTATTTGGCCTGGCACACTAGTGGTGTCATCTATTATTGGGAATGAAATATCTAACATATGGATCTTTAGTCATTTCAGCTGCTGGATAATTACAAGTTCAATGTGTTTATAAGACTGGTTCAGAAGTAAAAAATGAAAATATTCGCCAAAAGACCCTGGTCAATTCCTGGTGGAACCCCTCAATTTGGGGTTACACATTTACTAAGACTTCTTGGGCAAATATAATAAGTTTTGGTAATCAGATTGCACTGACTATGCGGCGAAATCATAATAGTCTATTGAAGGTTCCTCCCCGACCAACTTCTAATTTAGTACAACCTACTTTGCAGAGACCAGCTTTGATATAGGGTTGGAGTGGGTCCAGCAAGGTGAAAATATTTTCCCACTAATGATTGGGTAATATAGATTAAAACCTTGCCTCACAGATTTACCCTATCTGTCATTGCCCTCCATAAGCCATTCCGTCAGAGCTAGGTGAGCTTTTGAGCTCTGATAGGTTGAATCCCAATATTCCCTAGTCTGGACATTAAGAAGATAATACAAACTTCAAGCCTCAATAAATTAAAGCTAAGCATCAAGATATTGAGAGGATTCGCTTTTTACCCCACTGATATACTAATAAAAATATGTATAATTGAACCCCAGTTTTCTAGTATATTAAATTACTACATTTTTTCTTTCTGTGATATCAAAATCCCCCATGTTTTATAATAGCAGTAGAGAGTTATAATACTCCTCTTTCTGTTAAATTTAAAAATTATGTGCAATTAGCACCAGCGAGCATTAGCCACCGCCAGGATTTTGACACCAGCACCAGCAATTGTTCTAGACAACCAGAAAAATGACAATCTTATTTTCACTGAATTTATGCTTAAGTCTGAGGTCAAGTGTGTCTTTGAAGAAGATACCTTTTACAATTCTTAGCATGACGTTGCCATTAATCTAAGGATGGAAAAAAGCGCCTTACAGTAAATTGAACAATTTTAAACTTGGTATACAAAGTTGTAATCATGATTGTCAGATAAAATTTAGTCAACAAGTAAGTCCAAATACTACTAAAGTAAATAAACAAAAATCATGGGAGTTTGATCCGAGAAAAAGAGTATGCAACTATTCTACTTGTACTGCTGATTGTCATGAAACTGGGCTAACATTGAAAATCCTGAAGCAGCTATATGAGGAGATCGAAGCACTTTAGCAATACTTGAGAATTAACCTGGGTAGCTCCAGTTTTTAATCCCTAATTATGAGGAGATTCATATCCTATTAGCCAACTTAGGAAATACTCTGATAGAAGCTAAATGGTATCAAAGAGTTGCATTTGCACAACTGATTCCAGTATCAGAGATTCGTTCCTTTCACAAGTTTAGGATATTTGATAATAAGATTACCTGAGATTCTTTCAAAAGTACTCATACTTTAGTCAAAAGGGACAGTTTAACTGGGTTGATAGAAGACTAAAAGGATAAAGTTTGGCCTTATTCAAGAACTATTAAATTATCCTCACACTTGATGAACATGATCTGGGATGTGCAAAGAACTTATTACAATGAGTCAAGAATTGAGAAGCTAGACCAATCAGGATGAGAACCATTCAGAGATCGTGAGCAACTGAGGAAGTAGTGGCCAAAGAAATAAGAAGTTACCTGAGCATGGTATCCTCATGCCTTTATCCAGCCTGTGGGTAAGTCTTGTTAGATTAAAGCAATTAAAATGCTTTCTAGTGTGTTTTGCACCTAAATTCCATCAAATTATTTCAGAGTTTTTTTGCACCACTTATATTTTAAATAAAAAATACTAATAATAATAAAAAGTTAGTTTTTTGTATATTTTAATAGTCGCGTCAAGGGGGTAAAAAGCAAACCCTCTCATTATCTTGTAGCTTAGTATTTAAACTATATTGAGGTTCAAAGGTTAATCAATGTGAAATTTAGATTAGGCTAGGATAGCTCAATAAGAGAATATTAAGTTCTGGCCTATCAAAGCTCTCAAGACTTGCATCACTTAGATGGAATGGCTGAAGTATAGTCAGTTGCAGGTAGGATATATCTGTGAGGCAGCGATTTTATATATTTGACCCAATCAATGGACGAGAAAAATTTTTCAACTGGTGGGACCCCCTCCAGGCCTATAAAAGGGGCTGGTTTCCGTGTTGGAGTTTGAATTTAATTGGATGCAGGACAAGGAGGGCCTCCAAATGGCTCCCCTGGTTCTGTCACACGGTTTGTGCAATTTGACTTCCCAAAACCGTGCAATTTGCTCAAATTGTATTGATAAAGGGTGTTACCCTGATTTGAGGGGTTATACCGAGAATTGACCAGGGTCTTTTGGCTGATTTTATCCGTATTAAAACCCAAATCACTCTTATTGCAATTTCAGACTTGTAATTGTCCAACATCACCCTTTTCAAGAGTGTTAGGAGGAGAATAAGGCCAAAGTACCGTCCATGAACTCAGTTGACAGTAACTTCAGTAGCAAGGGATTTGATGAAACATTCATCTCCTCGCTTGTAAGTGACAACAAAAGTTCCTTTCCAGATAGACAAGAGCTTCTCACTTCTAGGAGTGACATAATTGTGGTAGAAGAGCACCAAGTCGGATACTTGGAAGGTAGGAAGGGGACTCAGACCTCATAAGCTGCTTGGCCCTCTTTTGTGACAGTCTTTGCCAAGTTAGTCTTTGCCTCTGATTGCAACTGGATAATGTTGAGCCAACTTCTTCATGCCTTGTTCAAAATAAGATCTATCAGATATAATACCTTTGACTAATGATGCGGGCACTTCAGATTCTTGACCATAAAAAATGCAGAAAGGTGACATTTAAGGATCTGGAGATAGCTGATCTGGTAGGCCATGTGAGCACAAGGTAAGAATTAATCACACTTTAGTGTATCTGAGATGGAAAATTTTATAATGTGGAAAACAGGATTCCATTTTTCTTTCCACAGTATCATTTGTGGAAGAGTTGTAGAAGGCTGAAAGAGTTGCTGCGTCCCCATAGAAGTAGCTAGATGTTTCTTACTCTTGAGGTAAAATTCTTCTAATGTCACAAAGGAGGACCTGGGGACGGCCATGCTGGGCGAATATATTTTGATGAAGGAAGGTGGCAGTGGCCTTGGCGGTCTGGGAAGGAAGAGCAACCGCTTCAACACATTTGGAGATTTGATCAATACCTCCCAGGATAGAGCGATTTCCACTGGTAGTTTGAGGTAGCGGACTACAACGTCTAAACTTATTGATGAAATGGTTGTTGTGGCGTAGTGGGTTGGTATTGATACTTGGGTTTGTAGCTGAAATGTTTCTTACATATAATGCAGGAGTCCAGCACTTCTATGATAGACTCCATAATTCCCTCTCAGTAATACCTATCCTTCACTAACTCATAAGTTTTGCGCATGCCACTGTGCCCCAGAATAGAATGGACCTTCATGATAACGGGGACTCACTCAGAAGGGCGTAGATACGGGTAACCATTTCACTCCTACTTTCATATGCAACAAACCGCTTTCCACCTTGTTTTGTGAGAGTTGGGCTACCATTTTCATGACGGGTTCATCTTCGTCCTCTCAGGTATCAGGGGCCATCAGGAGGTCGTGCAGCCTCTCAGCTTTACTAATATCCAGGTGAAGGGTGGGTAGCCGCATTAACTCATCAACATTAATCTTGCGAGTTTACACTTGGTGCTCAATCTTTGTATTGTAGTGTTGGAGCTTAAAGGTCCAGCGAACCAACCATCCAGTTGATCTTTCATATTCTCAACAATTTCAAAGAGTCGTGGTCAGTAATTACTTTAACAGAAATCCAATAGAGGAAAGTACAATAGTACTTTATGACAGGCAAAATAGCCAGGCACTCCTTTTCAGTGACACTTTAATTACGTTCTGCTTTTGAGAGCATATTTCTGAAGTAGGAAATGGGATGATCAACCATATGCTCATCCAATTGAGCCAAAATGGCTCCAACGGCATAATTAGAGGCATCTATGAACAACATAAAAGATTTGCCTTAGTCATGGTGGCGGAGGATGAGCTTTTGGTGCAGCAACTTCTTCAGGGTCTTGAACGCGGCTTTTTGTTCAGCACCCCAATGGAGGAGGGCATTTTTAGCCAAGAGACGTATGATTATTTCACTGGGCTGGGAAAATTTGGGATGATTTGATGGTAATACACCATCATGCAAAAAATACCTGAATGTCATGAAGGTTCTAGGCACCAGCATTAAGGATATAGCCTCAACTTTATCATGTAGGGGTTGGATTTCATCCTTTGAAATGGCGTGCCTAAGAAAATCCAGTTCTTTTGGAAGTACATTTTGATGGCTTCAACTTAATGTTAGAAGCCCGCAGGCATTGGAACACTTCTTTTAGGTGCGTGAGGTGTTTTAACAAGATCTGGAGAATTCTGTGGTATCATTTAGATAGACAATCACATAGCTCAGCTTGAGATCCTGGAGAATGTGATCCATAGCCCGCTAAAAGGTGGCAGGCGCATTGAATAACCCCTGGGGTAACCAAGTGGGTTAAAATAGACCCTCGATACAGATAAGGGCGCACTTAAATCTGATCCTGGGGAGAAAGGTCCATCTGCCAGTACCCGCTATCAAAGTCCATGGCAGAAAAGAAATTAGACCCAGAGAGTTGGACCAGAGCTTCTCAATATGGGGGATTGGGTATCTGTCCTTCTTGGTGAAGTTGCTAGTTTATTGTAGTCCATAACTACCCAATGACCTCCATTTTTCTTCTTTATAAGTAGAAGAGAGTTTATCAAGGGCTTTGGGACGGAACCAGAAACCCAGCGTCCAGCAACTATTTGATCTATATCTGAATTTTAGCTCCTTAACTTTGGATTTACAGTAGGGTTTGGAGCAGATGGGTCAAGCATCCCTGACATCATTATTGAGAGCCCAACCCCTCATGTGCCCATAGTTGGTTTCATAGGTAGAGAAGATGTCGCTATATGCCTCAAGTAGGGAGTGGACCTTGTTGAGCTCCACTGGGGTTAGTTCCTGAGAGATATGATTGGTAGGCAAGGTACATAAGGATTGGTCGGTGGGTAAGCTCAAGGTGCCGTGGACCCAATATAGTGAACTTTCTGGATGTCCTCAATGGGTATCAGCAGGCCACTACCGATCAACCAATGCTTTCTTATGACCAGATCCTTCAGAGTGAGACTCTCCAACAAAAGATTTATGGGTGCTGATAGGCTGGTCCAATAAGCCTGGCAATAATCTGGTCTCTAAGGGAAGAACTCCTTAACACTGGTTGGATGCAATAGAAAGTTTTGGGAGAATTGTAGGGCAATCTTCATGTCAACACCATTTGTTCACCAGCTTTAATGAAACCTCCTCAGAAGCATAGAAAGGGACACCCTCTAGAGCATCCACTGATGGAGGCAATATTTTTGTTTTTCGTCCTGCCATGGTGGTGCGCAGGGATAAGACTGAGACGGATACTCCACTGTGCATGCGTATTCTTTTTGTTAAGCTCATTATTGTTAAAATTAGAGGAACCTCATAGTTAATCAAGGAGAGATAACCCTGCTTCAAGTTAAAAATCTCTTCGTACTCAAGCATAAACTGGGTACCAATGAACAAATGTAGGTATTGTTAGCCATGGCCGCCACGGGGCTGACAAGATGAGCTTCACAAATTGGATGGGCAAAGAGGAGTACGCCCCAATAGCGCATGTGTTGGTGGGACCAGAAGTACAAAACTCTTTAGTATAGTCAAGGCCTAAGGCCAGCTTTTTTTCTTAATAAGCTTGGTTGACACAAAGTTCCCGGTGGACCCAGTCAAGGATAGCTGAGACCCATACATTAATTAAATTTTAACCTCCACTTTTGTTAAGGGTCCACCCAAGTTGTAGGAGAGAGTTAGGACCTCTTCTAGCCAGAGAGTGGAAGCTAGTATTTTGAAAGTCTCAGTGTATTTCTCCTGGATAGACTGCATAGTGTTCACACTCTGTGTGGATTGGATTAGTGAGGCGTTGAGCTTGTCAGAGTCACTAGCAGTGTCAATAACCTCCAGACCTCTAAGCACTTTATGAAGATAAATTCAACGGGGTATACTAGCCATGTCCACTCTCTCAAGGTTCAACCTGTTGGGTACCTTCATTTCATCTGGGACTCCTAAAATATAATGACCACATCTTTACCACCACATTCAGAATCGTCATCAGAGGGGTTATCAATGCATGTTAGGGAGAGATCATAAGAGGAGAGGTTGGTTCAGGGTTTTTCTTATGAGATGATAGGTCCTGGGTTACTCCTCCACTGTATTAACTTTTAGGGAAGGTGTTGGGATTCTATTGGCTTTAACTTGAGCCTTAAAGGGACATATTTGGTTTGCCCATGGCCATAGTTATTGGGTGAGGTCAGCTGGATGAGATGTCAATGGTGATAGAGGTAGCGCCTTAGCAGGATGCAACACTTCAGACAATTTGGAAGACTTCTCTGAAGAAGCAGAGGAGCAAGGCAAAGTGATAGCCAACTTCGCTGGCTGAGCCTTGGAAGTGGAAGGTGAAAGGAAGCGCTGACCTGTCTCTGCTAGTATCCTCTGCATATCCTCACATGGGGGAGGAGCACCTCGTGGTGGCAGCTTCTCAGGAGCTGATTTTGAAAGAAAAACAGCCATAGAAGAGGCTAAAGGGGTTATAGGATATCCTTGCTTCAGAACTCATTGTATGTTACCGTTTCCATAGATTTCAAACACGGCTAGTAGAGCCTTATTGATATCCAGTATATTTTTGAATGAACGCTTGATGGAAGAAATATACATATCCCAAGAGGGATGAGGCGCCATTCCAGCCAAAACAGCAATAGCGTCATCAAGTGGGAGCGTTTTTGCAAGCAGCAGAGATTGGGCTTCATTATAGAACTGATCAACAAAGGAAGTAAATGATTCTCCTTTTTGTAGCTAAGGCACCTAAAGGCATGTTTTGCTTTTTAAGACTCTACATGGACCCAAACTCTTAGATAAAGGCTTCCTTCACCTCCTCCCAATTGATGAGGGTGACCATCTAAGGAACCATTATCTCCTGCGCCACATGGCTCAAGCAGGGAAGGATGTGTTGAATTTTTTTCTGGTCAGTTTCCCCTTCCATAACTGTAGCATAAACAAAGAGGAAAATGACAATACTGCCCTCGCCTGGGGTAAACTTATCTCTGTGAGGGGTTTTAATATAACCAGGCATGCCCCATAAGGGCGTTGAGATGAGTGCTGCTCGAGCCTTTTATGTTAGACAAAGCACTGACTAGGTGTTGTTTGATAATTGCTAGCCTAGGGTCAATTTTAGTGGGTAATCTAGAAGGGTTTATCCCCAACAGCTTACATTTTTATAAAGTTTGTGGTGTACAGGCTCCCATGTAGTGAGCATCACTTGTTGAATTTTAGGCTTTTAAGATGCTCGCTGATGTGTTTTCACCTAAATTTCAACATTTTAATTCAGGTATTTTTTTCTCTACTTATATTAAAAATAATAAAACACAAATGATACAAAAAAGTTGTATTGTTATATAATTTATTAGTTGCAGCAAGGGGGTAAAAAGCGAATCCTCACAATATCTTTTACCTTAGTACTTAAACTATATGAGGTTCAAAGGAAATCAATGTGTAGTTTGGATTAGGATAGAAATAGCTGAATAAGAGAATACTAAGTTCTACCCTAGCGAAGCTCTTGAGACTTGCATCACTTAGATGGAATGGCCATTTGAAAGTCAGTTGCAGGTAGGGTATATCCATGAGGCAGCAATATTATATATTTGGCCCAATCATTGGATGAAAAAATATTTTCACCTGGTGGGACCCCCTCCAGGCCTATAAAAGGGGCTGGTATCCGCGTTGGAGTTTTAATTAAATTGGATGTAGGATGAGGGGGGACATCCAAATGGTGCCCTGATTCTGCCGCACTGTTGGTACAATCTTACTGCCCAAACTTGTACTATTTGCCCGAGTTGTTTTAATAAAATTGTCACCCTAATTTGAGGGGTTTCACTGAGAACCAAATTAGGGTCTTTTGGTGAATTTATCCATATCACAACCCAAATCACTTCTATTGTAATATTAGATTTTTAAATATCCAACAAGTCTAGTTATAATAGGTAAAAAAAGTCAAATAGAGTCATTATTGATTACTGTTAACCAAACAGAATTATGAAGAAGGACTCACAACCATATTCTTTTTGATGACGCAATAGATTGACTAGGAGGAGCTAAATTCTTCTAAGAGATGAACTTAATCTCCAGATACTATCAAACTGAATATGCCTCAAGATGACCAAGAAAAATGTTCCATAATCAAAGAACATGGTTTGTATCAGCATATGAGGATGCCAAAAAGCTTGTGCAATGAACCAATGTCCTTTTAGCAAGCAATAGATACAATTTTATCAAAAAAAATTAATAATGCATCTTGGTCTAGCTGGATGATATCAACATGTTAAGTCAAGCATTTTATGGACCATCTGCATCAATTAGAAGAAGTATCTAAGAATGGCTTTAGAAAATCTTAAGATAAAACAGAGAAATGTCATAATTAAAGAAGTTTAGAATACCTAGGTTTTCTATCAATGTAATAGCCTAAAATAAAAACTCAGAAGGTCGAGGCTATAGAACAGACGTTGATATTTATTAGTGTTTGTGAGGTCATGTTTTCTTAGAAATGGCCAGCCATTTTTGCTATTTCATTTAAGATTTTGCAAAGAAAGCTTATTTGTTATTCCACCTTTTGAAGGATCCAAATAAAGGTTTCATTTGGAATATAGAGGCTTAGAACATTTTGATGAGTTATAGAAGTACTTGGGATGAGCCCTATTCACAAATATCAAATTTAAAAAGCTATTCATAATCCAGTAAGATGCATCGCTTATGATGATAGGGCTGTACTCAGTCAAGTTGATGAATGTGGGAAAAACAATCCGCGGCTTATGTTAGCTGCACATTATCAAAGGATAAGAGAAATTATATGGTTACTTAGTGTAAGTGTTGTAGTCGTTTATACCATAAGAAGTTTTGCATTTATATTCATGTGATGCATTTTAAGGTCATTACCAACCACGCCTATCTCCAATGGGTACACAATTTGAAGAAATCCTAGGAGAGATTGTATTGGTGGGACTTATAATAGCAGGCGTATGATTATGGGATTAAGCATCATGTTGGAAACAAGAACCATAATGTCACCGGGTTGTTAAGGTTACCAGCAGATCTTGCTGAGTAAGATTGGGCTGATGACCTGTATGACCAATCTACAGAGGAGAATTAGAGGATGAACCAGCTGAAATATATATAGCATTTTGAAAGGCCATGGAGAAAACAAAAATTGTGAATGAACAACTTTTTAAATAACAGATGACAAAAAGCTTTGTTCCTGAAGCCCTTTTATAAACTGAAATCTTTCAGGCTGTAGATAAGGTTTTTACCAATGAGGGCTGAAGAAACTTTTGAAGCATATTTATCAATACTATTATTAGAAATTATTAAATTATGACATTGCTGATTACATAGCATGTTGAATGGAATGAAAACTCCACAAACATTATAAGAATGTGGCAGGATACTGATATATAAACCCAGGTTTTGCATGGCCACGGTCTCCATAATGTAATGGGACCTCTGAGCGTGAGTATGGAGGGTATTTGTTAAATCATTGCGGTCATAAACTATCATACAAGATGCATCAAAACAATTGCATCGAGCTGAGTAGATGACATGAGTACCTGAAAATTTATCCTGGAGCAGTATATTTACTGACACATTTGTCTCCAAGTGATATTGATCAGTAATAGTATTTATTCACCTCTTCCATTATTCCCCAACTGAATAGTTTGACGAGGATTAAAGGAGTGGAATCTTTTTACTTATCAGTCTGAAATGAAGAGGGTCGTTGAACAAGTAAATGGTATTCTGGTCACTACACTGAGGAAATTGGTCTTGGGGAAAGCATCTTTGTGGGAGTTTTATCTGAGTTTTTAACTTTTGCATACAATATCAGCTTGTATTTTGCAAAAGAAAAAGCTTTTAAAGTTACTAAATGTTCAATAAGCAACGTTTCAACTAATTCTATATATTCAGCGGTGGAACTGACCCCAGGGATGAGGGCAGAAAATATTCGTATCAGCTAGTGAACATCATAGTCAACCTTCAGTCTCAAGCTTATGATATAAACATATGAAGAAGAGCTCAGGATAAGAAAACTAATGATAAGGGTCGACCTAGCTTAAAATATATCTTCCATTATAGAAAGTGTTGTTTTATTGTGATATTAGTGGGTTCTGTCACCAAAAAAATTAGATGAGTTATGGTTGGACTCATTTAAGGTTATTACAAAATTGGCAACTGATGCATATATGACCAAAATTTATTGATGGTCATGTTATTAATCAAAAACATAGTAAATTTCTAAAGAAATGGAATTAAGATTGGAAAGGAAAAATACTAAAAACATGAAAAAGAATAACATATTAAAGGGAAAAAAGAATTAATTTATTTTTTTTCTTGAGCCTCAGTTTGTGAGGTATAGGCCAACCTTAAACGCCTCTGGGGGTAGGGAGGTTGGATGAAAAAGTGAAAAGTAGGTCGCTGAAGTTAATCTTTGTCAAATAGTTGCAAGAGTTAATGCAAGATGAACTCACATCCTTGGCATACGAGGATATTTTAGGAAAACGTGATGATAGAAAGCAAAATTATAATTTCTGAGTAAGCTAGATGAGATACCCTGGATTAAGGGGGAAGCAAAAGTGAAGGAAATGGTAATCGGAAAATAAATCCATGCAATCCCTATAGAGCACAGGCGCCAGAAGCTGTGTCCTAAGTGCATGGCTATGATTTTCGTTTAGTATGCTGGCCATAAGGGATAGCAGTGAGCAAGCAATATGCGCAAAAGGTTGACAGATCATACCGCCATTTATATCCATTAAAGTAATATATTGTTAAATAGTTACAGCCATGAAGTAGTAATAAAAAAATAATATTTCATCCTGGAGGTGACATCTACATTCTTTTTAAAAGCAAAAAGGGAAGGAGAAATAAGAATAGGTGAATAGGGGAGTTTTTTTGCCCAGGTGCAAATTACTTGACCGGCAAAGTAAAGAGCATACAATTTGGTGCCTTGATCAAGAACCTGGATCAAGGTCATTGGGGTTGAGGGAAATACCAATGGCCTTGAATAATTTTCCGCAGCGACCTTCATAGGGGAGCTCAACATGTTCCTGATTCTTAAATGTTAGTTTTGTCAATAAAATGTTGGCTTATAGTATTGACCAATTTGCAAAAGAAACTCCTTATTAAAATGTTAATTGGAGAGAAATGATTGATTTTTATCGGGAAGGATGGATTAATTAGGCTCAAGAGTTATTGGTGAGCTCAATTTGGTTGGGGCAGAATCTAGCAAGGACTCATAATCTAGTTTGGTGATAGGGGAATGGGGTAATGTTGGCCATGTACTGCTTGAAGCGAATGACATTCCATCTCTCTTCAGGGATAGCACCACTGTTGGAATTGCTGAGGAAAAATTAACTGAATCTGATTGATTTAAAGAGCACTGGATCTGGTGGGATTATAGAGTATTTTTTCTTCAGGTGGGACATGAAATCGCTTGAAAAGTTTGACGTCCATTTCAACAAATTGGTCAAGTATAGTTTATTACAGGAGGTGTTATAAGTTCAAATTTATTTGTGGTATGCCGACCAGGGGATGTACATTACCAAAACAGAAACACCGTGCAAACAAACTAAAACCATGAACCAATCGCCCTAAACAAGCGACAAGAGACACAAAAAATGATAATACAACCTACCAGGTGAAACAGCGGTGAGTTGCTTATCCCACCATGGCGGAGGGGGAGGGGGGATCAGGTGGATTATCAATTTTGACTTCAACTTTGAAGAGGCAGATCAATGCTGAGAGCAAGGGGGTTGGGCATCCGCAGGATGAGGGCCAAGGTGAAATAGACAGTTGTTGAGATTGTCATTGACAATTTGGGCTTGGAGCATAGCCTCCATGAGTTCAGCAACATGGCGTCTAGCTTGGATGCAAGCGTCAGGAAGCTGGCCAACTCTTGTAATGTTTGCTCCTATGATGCTTGTGATTGTAGAAAAATCCGTCAGTTCATCAACATGATTGGCAGCGGTGCTGGAAGTTTTGGGTAAGCATTTAATTTCCTCTTTTGCAACATCAGGGAAATTGGGGGAACATGGTGACGTGCAGCCCTTCCTTAAATTCAATGACAGAGAGTGCCAAGGCATCGTAGAGATGGCGACATTTTGGGTGAGGCCACCGCAGCCTCAGCAAGCTGATGGTCAATCAGAAAAAGGATAGCGGTGGTTTTGGGTCATATTTTTTGAGTGGCAATGGGGCATCTAGGTCTGAATTCATATAAGGTTCTAAATTAATCAGGAAGTCTGGAGGTGGGACAATTTCACCTGATTTGGTCACATCATCCAATAAGTCCAAGGGATTTTGGTTGATTGGATTAACTTTGAGATACGTGGCTGTAGTTGAGTAAGTTTTGGGGTGGGGAAATTTCTTGGATTGTATATGTGTCCAGACCTTCTCCTGATTTGTTGAATTGTGAGTAAATTGACCTGCTTGGGTTTTGGTTGCAAGATTTGCTGATTCATTAAGCGCTCAGATGGAGAGAATGGGGAAGCCAAAATCCCCACTAAAAAGCTGTAGGTGTGGCCTCATGGAAGGGTTGGCAGTTTTTGCATCGTTTGAACTGTATTGACATGCCTTTTTGGAATGGTCCAATTCATGGGAGCTGGGGCAAACTGTGCGGCTGTTATCAATGCAAGCCCAAAAGAAGTGATATGGTACAGATGGGATAGAGGCAAGCGGTGTGATGTTCTGGGCTATGGTTGATTGGTGGAGGGTAATGGTGGCCATTGCCTGAGGTGCTGCTAGGCGCTCAGCACCACTTGGGACAAGGAAGTGGAGGATGGAAAATGTGCCATAAATGGACAGCCCTGACATCAACTCATCATATAGTGTATTAGGGGAAAGTTGTGAGGGAAGGTTTGTAAATGTCACCACAAGTGTTGTATCATTTGGGAGGCATTTTGGGTGGTAGTAATGGGTGTGTTTTTTATAAATTAAGGGCGTTGCTGCTGCGGCCACGTCCTCTTCAGTATGAAATCTTTTATTGAAATAGTCTTTGTAAGGGAAATAGTTGATAAACCCTTTTGGTGCATAGGTGGCCATTGCCAGCTCAAATACCACTTTTTCAGCATATGGGAAGAGACGTCTATACTTGACGTGAGAGAAAAAGTGAATATTAGATTGGGGTAGGGCTAGGGGGTGAGGGCAAGTTGGGTGGACTCATGGGAGGTTCAGCACTAAGTCCCTTGGAGGTACAAGTCAGCCAGTTGAATTTGGTGGGCTGAATGAGCCGGTCTGCACACGTTTGCCTGCTGGGCAGTAAACGTTATCAGGTGGAGCACTACTTCCCCACACTAGAGCAGCAGGTGGTGGATCTGAGGACATGAAATGAAAATTGGTATGGTGAGGTTAAATTGGATAATTAACTGTTATTTTAAAATCTCTTGAAAGTTATGTCAATTATAAAGAAAAACAGTAAGAGGTGTTAGAAGACCTAGTCATTTTCTGTATAGTCTGGTAAGCTGGGGGATGTGTGGGGATTTTATATGACCACTTTATCCAGTTTGAGATTGTTTAAGCTTTTTTTTAGAATTGGTTTTTTATATAACTTAGCTTATAAACTAAGCTTTGAAATGATTGCTTAATCACAGTCATTTTCTTGTGTATAACTGATCTAATGATTAGTTGTGATTTTCAAAGGAAGTGAACCCTAATGATAATTATGATTTTAATTTCATCAAAGTTTTTTGCTGACAACGTGGTAATAAATAACTCATCTTAGAATGGACACTTACTCATAAAATTTTTATTCATTTATATTAACCAGTGTGATTGCTGATATGAATGGTGTTTAATCACGCTATTCTTTATGAAATTAAGACGGAATTTTCCAAAACTGAACCATTTTTATTTTACGTAGCTAGTTTTGATGAGATAATAATGATCACCAGGATTAATATGCCATACGTCTTCTGATTCTCTTACCTTTATAAAATACCTAATTTTACCAATAAATACATCTTATAATTATATTTTGTTGTGTTTTCCTGCTTACAATTGGGGATATCAAGTATCCATTTATTTTTCAAAGTGTCAATTTTCCAGAGTTTGGCCAAAGTCACTTTTTTATCATTATATTGTCAGAGTTGGTCTTAAGTTATTCAAGATCAAAGACTTGACTTGGCTAGTCGCTGTCATACACCTAGCAAGTCTATTTATTTATTTGAAGAACCACCAGTTAAGAGAACTTGTGCACCAGTATAAATCCCGCTCTTTTTACACCATAGTACAAAGATATAAAACTGATGACCTATTGAAGGAGTACTCTAATCTATTATTATGTCCACATATGACTTTGAAAATATTAGAAGTCATTCACAATGTGGAGGCAGGTTTTCTTCCCCTACACGCTAAAACCTTAATGGAAAATAATGTAGAAGAAGCTCAAATTAATACTAAGCCTAAGGAAATGCTAAATTGAAGATTTCTGGTGCCATCACAAAGTCCATGGGTGTATCCTCTTCTACTTGTTTATTTATTAGATGGGAGCCAATGTCTTTTTAGGATTACCACAAGCTTAATGCAGTGTCCAAAAGAAATTCTATAGCCTCCCACAAAATGAAGCCTCTTTATGGTACTTGACTGGGGCGCGTATCTCTCAGAAGTGGATTTTGCAATCAGGTAATGGAATATAGATTTATAACCCTAATATTGAGCTATGTGCGTCTTAATCATTATTTAAGGGATATCTGAACCAATGTGAATGTGCAGGGACTATGTAATGCCCTGTTACATTTTAACGTGGTATGAACAGGCTCATGAGTTACTTAGAGGTATCCTACGTCCTGTTTTACCTCAACTATAAAATATCTTCCACAAAACTTCAACGGCCAATTATAGCACATTTGTCAGGTTTTATTTGACTCTAGGAGGCATCACTGAAACTCAAGCCCTCTAAGTTCTCATTCTCACAGCTTAAAAATATACTTTTAAGGCATAATGTCACCACTAAAGAATTTAAACTTTACCAAACGTGTCTCTATAGTATAAATGATGACATTACCCTAGAGTCTTAGGGACATACACGCGTTCTAGTTGTAGTTATTGTATTATAAGCAATTTATAACTCGATTTGCTGACCATGTTGAACCTCTGATGTATCTGCTGTATAAGAACGTCCCTTTTAAGTAGAATCCGGAGAGGGACCAAGCCTTTAACCTTGTAAAGATGGCCCCAATCTTAACCTTCTATATTTCTTTTTAATTTGTTTAGAACTTTGTAATACTCACCAATGCCAGTGACTTAGTCATGGGCTATCCTAGACCAACTAGATGAGCAATAAGTGGATCAACCAATGACTTACTTTGAAAACTTTATCAAAGGCTTAATGGAACTACATAATCACCAAGTGGGAGTGTTTTTCTGTGCTAAATACAATAAGCACTTCCATCCTTATATGTGGGTTAATTTTACCATAGTCAGAAAATAGCACATCACTAAAGTGGCTTCCTTTAAGGAATGAACAACAGTTGATTTTACAGGAGCACTCTTGCTACAAAATTGACTTTACCTTCATACACCATGCTGGTATAACCCATAAAAATGTAAATTTTAAATGAGGATGTCAACCTTGGCAGTATTAGCGCCCAAAAGAGATCTCTTGTATATTTACCCAGCTGACTGGTTTAGTGTGAATTTCAAACTTCATAAACTTTGAGAACAATATGATTAAGTGTCTGAAACACATAGATACTAGATTATATGCAGAAAAAATTAGATGATTGAGAGGCTTACCTAGGGCAATACTCTTCTTAAATCTAAACCATCCTTGAAAGGCACTCAGATATATTACAATAAGCAATTAAGAAAACCTACTATGGCTTAGAAAACAGTGCTATTGAACCAGATTTTAGGAATATACAGGAAGTATTGTACTCCTGTCTAATATGCTAAAGCCAGAATTGGCTGAGCCTTTGCTATTAGCATGAAGTTATAGCTTCACTTTTAACAAATAACATCGCTAGTTGTACTTCATAGGGCCCCTACACATGATTAGATGGTTTTAATTATATACTACTTACAATTGACCATTATAAAAAATGGACCAAGGCAATTAATGTTCTTACTGCTGCTTTTTAGGCCACAGCCTTTTTTTAGTTAGCTCCGTTTTAACTAATATGGATGCCCAAGTGTTTTGCTCTTGGATAATGTGTTGAACATTCCATCAATGATATTCTAGATATAACCTTTGACACTATTTAGACTAAAAATACTTAAATTTCCCTATTACAACTACTAATAGGGATTAGAACATGAAGAAGGTACTTTAGTTTTTTTATTTTAACTAAGGCAAGCCAACCAGGGGATGGACATTACCAAGGCTCAAAGAGCTAAAAAATGAATGAACAGACCTACCTGAACAGAGTGATTATTTGCCCAAAAGGAGCAGGTGAAACACAACCAAACGAGAATACAACCAACCAGGTGGGACAGTGACGAGTCGCTTGTCCCACCATGGCAGAAGGGGAAGGAAATCAGGTTGCTTATTTTTGGAATCAGAATCCATATCAAAGACAAGTGTGTAGGCCAAGGCGGAGAGCAATGGTGTGGGGTGACCAGCGACATGGGGAGTGAGTTGTCTGATGGTCAGCTGGTTGTCAAACTTACCTATATCAAAAATTGCACATATCTATTTGGAAAAGCAGTCTTCCACATGAAGAAGGATGGAAGGAAGCTGGGGTAATAAAGCTGTGGTGGTACAGGTGGTTTTTATCTTATCCTGATCAGTGATAGCAACTTTCTTGATGGCGACATTTTCTTGTTTGTGAATGTTTAGGATTTTACCTCTGACCTTCAAGGCAAAGGTCAGGGAAATATTGGGATAAGAGAGACCATTAGCAAGTATTGCTACTGATGAATCAGTCATCTAATGGATGTCAGTGTTATCTGGGATTTCAGCTGCAGCACCAGAAAGCTGGTGGTCAGAGTGGAACACAGCGGCGTTTGGTTGGGGGGTGTAAAAACGCCAGGGATCTGAATACGGTGCTGTACCTGTATAAATTCTTTGATTGGTATATTCAATTATTCAATTACATTGCCCATTTCATAACTTTTATCCAATGAAGTCCATGAGTTCAAGTCATATTGGAAATTAGGGGGCTTTTGAATTTATAGGCTGTGGCTGTTGATTGAGGAATAACATGGGATTATAGCGTTATCCAAGCTGTTTACTGATTGGTCAAAGAGCATGCAGCACTGGACTGAGGAGGTGCCTGATTGGCAGCTGCGGGTGCTGCATTGGCTGCAGGTTTTGGGGAGGGGGAGAAGGATTGTATCACATGCCAGAAAGTCAGTGGAGTGTGTGGCGTATTGGGTCCAGATGGAGGCAACGCAGGTCCAGTGGTCACAGCAAGATATAGCATATATTCTTCAAGTAATCCAACTCAAAGCATGATGGACAGATTGTCTGCCCACCCTTGACATAGGCACATAATGGGTTGTCGGAGGCAGAGGGAATGGCTGTATGGGGGGATTGACAAGGCAGTTTTGTTATAATTTGGGCTAATCGTGGCATACGCCCAAGGCCCAGTGTTACGAGCGGCCCCATTAGGGACTAAAACCTGAAGGATGGGTTGGAGCTGTACATGGCCAAGCCTTCCATCAGCTCCTGATGGAGCACCGCAGGGAGAAGGTGAGTAGCAACCCCACAAACTAAACCACCATAGTGGTGTCAATGGGGATCCAGGTGCACGTTGTGGGGATAGGGGTGCCCTGGAAAACCAGGGGTACAGTGGCATCAGTAGCAGTGTCAGCTTTGCATGTGAAGCCAAGATCAAAATACCCTTTATAAGGGCAGAAATCAATGAATCCGGCAAGTAGCATCAACGCCTGGGCCAAGTTGATAATGTCTTTTTCTGTGTATGGAAATTATTTTCCATATTTTACCTGAAGGCCAAAATGCAGCTGGGATCAGGGGAGAATGATTGGCTGTGAGAGACTGCCTGGGCACATGCCAGGTGGATGGCGAGATCCTTGGGCGGAATGAACCAACCTGATGTACTATTGGGACAAGATGAGCCAGTCTGAACATGTTTTACACCGGACAGAAAACGCTGGGTAGGGTTTTGCCGCTGCCTCACATGGGAGCAGCTGGCGGAGAATCTGAGGTCATTGGGAAGCAGGGGAGGTTGGCATAGGCTAGTTAGGCTTTTATACTTTTTTTAATTAAAATCGCTCAAAAGTTACTCTGAGCAGAAAGATAAAAGCTTTCAAGATAATGTAATGCAAAAATGGATGGTATGGCGGTACAATGGAGCTAGGTACTTTAGTTTCTATTCTCAATAAGATATCAGCCTTATACCTCATGCAATTGAACCACCACTCGCTATACTCCATACTAACTTATCAAACAAACTACCACTAGATATTAGATCTCTTAAAACTAGGCTATGTATGGAGGAGATCCTCAAGGATAGTAGTGTGCATCCCTTAATTGTTTCTTCTACTCCTGAGACTTCCATACTATATGAGGGAACTATCTGTTGACATAATTATACTGAAAGCGCTCGCCACTAAAGGGATCATCTTGCTAACCACAAAGGAGACTATATGATTTAATTCTAATTGGTTATCTCTTCCCACGTTCAATATCAGATCTTGATCTGTTCTACTATCATCGCCTTTATAAGAGACTTAGTGGTTTGTAAACCACCTGGCTGGGAGCCAAATGTATGCTAATTTATGCTGGTTTGAATATTTTATTAGTGATTTCATCCAAAGCATGACAGTTATTAGCATATAAGCTAGGCTCTTGTACCAATATTTCCCCCTATGACAAGATTTTAAAGGGGGCAATGTCAGCCTTTGTACTATATAATGGTTTAAAATATCTAAAAAATGAGCCAGCAAACTGTATGACCATCCTTCTTTGAAATTGAATCTTTAGCAATTGGATATATTGTTGCCTAATATCTTCTGCCCTTAAATAGCCAAGGATAAATAAAAGGTTTTTAAGATTTTTCGCCTGATGAAACTCTGTACTAATATCCAGAATTTTTCTCAGAAGTTCTAGAACAATTGAGAGACTACAATACAGAAGCTGCCTTATAGAGGTGACTGTAGATAAGTCTCTGCTGTTTGAGGAGTTAAGGTGTAATAAAAAGGACCCAGGCGCCCAATCTGCCACAGGGCACTGAGCCATCATATAAAAAGTTATACTATAATTTCCCAGTCATTTATATTCAATTTACGTCTCTATATTCAGTTACTATTGTAATTATTTAAGCCCAAAGTAGTTGTCAAAAATTAGACCATCAGAAGCTGAACTGCTTCACCTTTGCCTTTTATTTATTTGGGGAAGGTCAACCAGGGGACAAACACTTCTGATATAATGGGGATAAACTAATGAAATTTGAAAATTAAAAGATACCTAGAGGGTTCAAGTGCCCTCTTGTTGTCTCCAGGATCACCAAGTTTAGGACGGTAAGGGGGGTTATGCTGGCTTATTCTTAGATGCAGCATGTGTGAAGGAAAGAATCAACCTTTAGGAACCATATGGGGAGCCATGTGTTGATTGTCCTTCTGTCACGTGGGATTATGTGTCCAAACAACCATGCTTTAATATTCAAATATATAGCACTGGAAACGATTGATGGCTTCTTGGATTGTAGGCGTTGCTCCTGTAAACTATTCCAGTACTATCATATGGATCGTCTATAGTGCTATTGCTACTATTAATGCCCTGAAGGATGGGTGGATTGGAGTGTACATGTTTATAGCGAGCATGTTCCTAGCTAGGCTGAATGGTTGTACACTTTCTTGGCGGAATAGGCGCATGACCTCTTTCCATAAAGCCACTGATGTTGGTCATTGTTCTAAATGGTGTGCTAGGCTTCCATACTGACCGCATATTGTACATGAGGAATGAGTATCATTTGGCCGTTCTGCTGTGTGGTATACTCTCCTCATGCATCTCCACACATGTGCTCTTATCCTGGGTTGAAGTAGAGAGTGATGTGTGTATCTCCATACTATTCTTTGGGTCTCCAGGTCGTATGGTATATCCATATGGTCCAGGTAATCAATCCTGGCTATGGTACTCGGATTTCTGCATATTATATTATCTGTGACTATTTGGTCCTTGTTTTCTTGTCTGTGAGAAAGCCTTGGGCGTCCTTGGTGACTGGTTTGACCACATATGTGGATCTTCCACGTTGCTCTTCTCATGGCTAGGAGTATTCTTTTGAAATGTGCAGGAGTGCCATTTGGTCCTGTAGCTGTAGGATGGGACGCCAGATACCTGATTAATGTGTTTGGGTGATCTGAATTTCTTAATTGGAGTACTCGTGTGATTTTGTATCTTACTGTTCTGGCCCAATGTTTATCAGGAAGATCTGGGCTAGTCACTTGAGCTATCCAGGATCCTAGTATATGGGTCGCTTGCTCTACACAATTAGTAAGCCCCATACCTCTGTTCCTTCTTGAGCATATTAGGGTTTTGAAGCGTACAGGGGGTTTGTGGTTGGACCAGAGCCATCCTTGTTATAGGGCGTGAATTTTGTTAAAAAGGTCAGTGAGAGAGCAATTGCATGGGCCATAAACTATATGATTGATAGAATCATAGAGTTGGCTACTGTGAATTTTCCTGTTAAACCTGTTTGATGTCCATGTAAGTAGGCAATGCGTTTTGTTATCTTGTCTAGAAGTTGTTTTTCATCATGAAGTTGGCGTAACCTCCTGCTTCTAGCCATACCCCCAAGTGACGGACAGGTCCAGCTGTCGGCTTGGTGGTGAAGGGAAGTTTCAGTGGGGTATTGCTGATTTACGCCTCCTATTTCTGGTGAGGAGTCTTGATGTTGTATTTGTGTGTTGGTCCATGGTAGATGGCTTCCAATGGGTCTGATATTTACCCAGGAGTATGATTTCCGTTTTCTTAGTGTTAAGTGATGCGTTGCTTAAGGCTGAGTAATCTTGTATCACCTTTTAAATTCTGCAAGCATCCTGATTGTTGTATATTCCCACCACAAAGTCATCAGCGAAGGCCATCATTTTGACTGGTGGTTGGCCCTTGACATTGATTCCCTTGAGAAGTGTATTTGTATTCCAGATTAGAGGATCCAAGCTAAAATTGTAAAGTAGAGGGCTTGAAGGGTCTCCTTGTTTGAGTCCTCTCTGTGGGATGACTGGCTTAGTTAAGAAACCTGCTCCACGCACAGCCATGGTGGCTGACTCTGTGAACATCATCACCCAGTTTATGAATCTATTTGGGAATTTGATTTTTGAAGGCAGGCCCTGAGATAGGTCTAGTTCACCTTGTTATATGCCTTCTGTTGGTCCAAGAAGACAAGCGCTCCAGAGGTTTTGGACTGACAGACATCTCAACTGTGTAGATGTTGTCCCATATGAATCCTCTTGGAACAAATCCATATTGTGATGGGGATATCGCGTCAGTTGCAATTTCTCCTAGTCGTTTGGCCATGATTTTTGTGAATATTTTTGTGTCTGTATTGGTTAGGGATATTGGGCGCCAGTTGGATAAGTTTAGTCTGTCTCCTTTTTTGAATAAGGTGATAGTGTAGGCTTCTTTGCTTCCAGGTAGGAGGCATGTTTCCATAATACACTTGTTCATGGAAGCTAAAAGGATATTAGAAATGTTAGTAAAATATTTTATATAAAATTCATAGGGAATCCCATCAGGTCCAGGGCATTTCCCTCTTAGTGAACCACGTACTACTTCTCATAATTCCTCGCACAGTATTAGGTTGGTTAAATTATTATTTTAAGCCATGGTGTTGATATGTGCACTTGCAAGGATTTTTCAAAATTTTCTGGTTTAATCAGTTTGGATTTATAAAAATTCATATAAAACCTGTGTACTTTGGTTGAAACTTCTTTTGAGTGTTTCCGCTATGGATTTGTCCAGTTTTGGACCTGTGTGCAAGCTATCATATTTTTCTGGGAATGAAATTAGTGGAAAAAATAGCTCAAGCAAGTTTCTCTGTATTTTATGTTTTTTGCTCTGTATTGGACTCCAACTTGATGTTAGTGTTTGCGTATCAGGGTGTTTAGCTGAGCAGAAACCTCAGCCCATCTGCGACCTCATCCAGGGATGTAACCTGTGCATGGGACTTTGTTTTCTAAGTGGTTGATTTCTGCTAAGGTGTGCTTGATAATGGCTGAAGCTGCCCTGTGTTTCCAACGTTGTGTGTTTGATATGTTGGGTTGTTGATTTTTTTATTTTTCCAGGTGGTTAGTAGATCCGAGCAGAAAAATGTTTGAAAATCCTAGGTTGAGGATATTTCCTCCATCCAGGATTAAAATTCTAAGTCAGCTAAACTTTCTGGGCGTATTCTGCACCATCTGGGTGCTTGGGTACTTGGATCCTTTAGGTTGTAAGACACCAAAACTAGCTGATGGTCAAAAATTTTGATTTTTGTCATTTTGAATTTTTGAATTTGGTGACAGAAAAGTAGTGGTGCAAGTAAAAGTCTATCCGTGACAGAGATAAGTGAACCAATGTGTACATTTTGGCGTGTTATGTTTTTTAGTAGGGGTGACCTTTTTGGTATCAGATTATATAGTCCTAGGGTGGCCTTTAGTGAGCAAAGTTCCACTTTCCCTTGTGGTACCTCCATTGTGTATGGCCATTGGTCAGTATATGGGTTAATCCAGCAGTTCATGTCTCCCATGATAAAAGTGCTTGCTGGAAGATTTAGTTGTGTTAGAGCGGTTAAAATTCTCTTTGTTCTGGTGCACAGTTCAGTGCATACACAATGGCTATTATATGCACTTTGGTGTGCCATGAGAAGATTATAGCTAGTATGCGGCCATCCAGGAACAAATTTTTATTGATAAATTTAAAGTTTTGGTTCGCGCATACTATCACCCCACAGTGTTTCAACCAAAAAGGTATTGTTGGGAGGAGCATTTTTCCCATGCCTCCTCTCCCTTTGAACAGTGAGCTTCCTGCACTGCCAGGATATCCACAGGTAGGTTTCATTAGAGACTCAACTTCTTGGCCCAGGGCGTCAAGGCCTTGAGTCCCACTTGTTCAGCATCCCTATCTTTACTGAGATGCCTGATGCGCCTCAGGAGTGGTCATCAGGGCCCCCTGGCCCTAGTCCCTCGCTCACATTACTCTCCATTGCACCTCTGCTGCAGAGAGCATAACCATGAGTGGAGTTGTGGTGTATTCAGCCCCTTTCGTTGCCACTGTTTTTTCTCCTCTCTTAGCTTTTCTGGGTTTCAGTTTATCATTACGGTGCAATTGTGTGCTCTTATTGGCCGCATTATTTTCTTGTGTATTCCATTGTTGATTTTCCTTCCCAATTGGGTTATGCTCCACAATTTTCGGGGGGTGCGCTGAACCCCCTGTTTTTCCACATTTATTTCCAAATAGGGTTCCACTGAATTCAATCTGTTTGGAATTGTTTGGTTTTTCGCAGAATTTAATTGGTTCATTAATTTAAATTCATCCATGTCTTCCTGGATCTGTTCCAGTGATATGAATGTTTCTGCCAAGGCCTTTGTCTTGGCCACAGCCAGCTTGCAAGTTTGTATGGCCATTTTTTGTTCTTTTGGGGAAATTGGGTCGATTATTTTATATTACCCATGTTCTCCTCAGTTGAAAGCTTGTGTTGTATCTGTGATTTTGGCGTACTCTGAGTCGTCTTCGCCCATTTCCTCCTCACAGAATTCCATTTCTCTCAGGCTTTCTTTTATGGGGCAAGCATGAATCTTGTGCCCAAAATCCTGGCAGTGGTTGCATATGGGGGTGCACTCTCTACTGTTGCATGGAACAGTTGAGATATTTTCCCATCAATAGTGAAGGATGCAACGTGGGGGAATTTTGTGATATCCTCCACTACCTCCTGGTTTGGGGAATATACTGCGATTGCCTTCCCAGTGCTAAGGGTTGACATCAACTGGAATCTTTGCATCTCAAACTGTTTGATTTCTCCATAGGCTTCCAAACCTTCTCGGAGATGTCATTCAACTACTGTGCACGCCAGTGTAGTCAGAAGGTAGTCAAAAATTATAAAAATATCTTTGAATCTTGTCCAATGTGTGCGTTTGGTTGATACCAAATGCTGATCGTCAGGAAGGTTGAGTACTACTTTGACCTTCACTGCTTCATTTTCTTCTTCCGCAGTTTTGAACCCAAGGTCTACCTAACCTTTGAGGATAGTATGGGTTGTTAAGTACACTGCATGTGGGAAAAACTTAAGTTGGACTTCACCAAAATATCCCCACATTGTCAGTGTTTCTATGCCCAGGAAACTCATATCCCATGTTCTTTCAATGACAGTAGTTGCGAGTGGGATACTTCCATTTAACTGCAGTATTTTACCAAAAAATTCAAAACCATGTGAGGTGCGCCACCTCTGGTTTTTTGTTTTTACTGATATTTTCGTTTGTATCTGTGCGCTTGGTACCTTTGGGTGGTGCAGGTCCAGGTCTGCTGCCCTTCACTGCGTTCGCCCAATTCTTTACTTTATTACTCATACTCATCTCACCTGGTATTAAAGACAAACTGTTCTGTTTGAATCAAATCATATTACTAAAAGTGATATTAATCGGAAAAAAGTTCACCTTTGCCTTTCTACAGCTATATTTTAATTCTTCAGTGCCATTCCAAAGATATTTAAGATTTGGTTCCCTGCTTCTTAATGCACTCAATAGTCTTAAGAACCGTCTTTTTAGTACGTGTGGTGGCAAGCAAAAAGGGGGTCGTCCACACATCTTTATTTTACGTTGTGCCAAACAAAAAGGATTATAAGAAAAATATAAAATCATGACATGGCTCAGCAGTATTGAACCTAAGCATCCATATTAGAAGAGAAAGAGGGTCAGGAGATTATTGTCCAGCGCCAGCTTCTTCAGGTGTGGTCAAAGGCGGACAAAAAGGAGGTTGGAGCATCAGCATCATGGAACAGAAGGAAAAAGAGGTGAGGGTTACCCTTTCCAATTAGGAAAGTGGTGTACATCGCCTTGACATATCAAGAAAGCTGTTTTCAGCAAAGGTGATGAGCTTGGGCACACAAGTGAAAGCCTTTATGTATTGGCAAGTTTGAGAGTAGTTGGGGTCAAAAAGTGTTGATTGCGCCATATTGATGCATGTATGGCCTGCTGCAAATGCGTGTTCTTCATGTCATCTTTCTTCCGCCATATAATTTTCCAGGCGGATTGATTTTATAATTTCCAAAAGTATGATTGAGATTAGTTGGGTCCAGGGGATCAATCAATCATCTGGTTTTGATGATATACTTAACAATAAGCTGCAAATTTATACTTCCCATTGTGTTGGGTTAAGCTATTTTAATGAATCCGCCTTGTTTGAAAACTATTAGGGACAATACCCAATAGCAAGTTGGTGTTATTTGATCACTGCCACTTTACACTGAGGACGAGTGAAATTTAACTGATTATTAGTAGTTTGATACTGGCAACTAGAGCCAATGATATTGACAAACCTATATTATTAATTCAGACTAAAAATGGATTGCTATTTGATATCAAAGTTTTATTTAATTGAGGTAAGCTGACCAGGGGATGGATATTACCAAATCTCAAAGAGCAAACAAAGGAATTCTCACCAAATAAAATAAATTAACTGCCCAAAACGAACAGATGACACAAGATGTGAACACAACCAACCAGGTTGGACAGCGGAAAACCGCTTATTCCATCATGGCAGAAGGGGAGAAGGATCATGGGGCTCATCTTTAAAAAATTATCTTCACCCCAAAGCAGAGCATAGGTTACAGTGGAGAGCATGGGCATTGGGGCATCAGCAGGATGCAGAGAGAAAAATGATGATCAGAGTGGCAGAAAGACAATATTTGACTATAAAAGAGAGAATATAATTACTTAAAGCTGTTCAGCTTTCATGCGTGCATTGGGGGTGTTTTACAAATGCGCTAGTATTGGTGCAGGTAATATTTGCTTTGGGATTCCAATCTACCACTGCCACATGCTGGATGGCGTCATTGGCAGCTTTGTGAGATTCGATCAACATATTCTTTTATAGCTTGTTGGTGGTGGAGGGGATAATGGGGGGAGGGATTCCTCCTGAGAGCATCACCACTGATTTGGAGGCAGCTTTGTGGAGAGGACAACAATCTGGCTTAACCAGAGCTGCAACAGCCAGCTGGTGTTTGCTGCAGAAAATTTAGCATTTTGCAGGGGTGCAAATAAATGAGGGGTAGCTTAGCATCATGATCATCAAATATAAAGTGGAAAAATTGGATAGTGGGTTTTTCAATAATATTCCCAAACTCATCAATTTCAGCCAAAAGATCACAAGGATTTTGGTTGAATTGTATTGGGGAATCATCATATGCCTGAGGTTTGGTTGGTTTGTTGGAGGATGCATCGGAGTGGCTGTGGTCCAAGCTGGTTCTTGATTGAAGGATCATTTGTGGCACTTGGCGAGGAGGAGGCTGATTAGTTGCTGTGGGCGTGGCTGCAGCAACAGGCTTTGGGGAGGGGAAGGTAGGATTGTATCCCATAATGAAGCTGGTGTGGGGTGGGTGGCAGATTGGAAGCTGGCGGATGAAAAATCAGAGCTGTCAGAAGCAGCTAAGGAAGGGCACTTACATTTCAAGTGTCCAACTCAGAACAGGATGGGCAGATCGTCTGCCCACCTTTGACGCAGGCCCAGAGTGGATGGTCATAGGCAGAGGGAATGATATTGTGAAGGGGAATTGACAAGGCAATTTACTAAATTCAGGGCTGATCATGACATACGCCCAAGGCCCAGAGAGGCGTGTGGCCCCATTTGGGACCACAAATTATAGGATGGGGTTAGAGCTATAGGCTGCCAAACCGTCCATCAGCTCCTGGTGGAGCACCTCAGAGGGAAGGTGGGTGGGCAAACCAGTAAACTGAACCACCAAAATGGTATCCGCTGTTGCTGGGTCCAAATTGTAAGGAGAGGGGCACCCTGGAAAACCAGGGGCACAGTTGACGCAGTGGCAGCGTCAGCTTCACAGGTGAAGCTGAGATAAAATACCCTTTATAGGTGCAGAAAACAATAAAACTTGTGGGAGTCATCACCATATGAGCCATTTTGATAATGGCTTGGTCATGATAATTAAAAAGATTTTCATAATTGACCATAAGGCTGAAACAAATGTTGCTCCAGCTGAGCACCAGGGGGCAACGGGCCACCACTTGGGTATGAGTGAGGTGGGCGTCGAGATCCTTGGGAGGAATGAATCATCCCAGGGGTTTGGTATGACTGGGTGAGCCAGTACAAGCGCGTTTTCCTGTCAGATGAAAAATGGTTGGTGGAGTTTTGCCGCTGCCCCACACTGGGGCAGCTAGAGGGTAATCTGAGGATATCTGAGTGAAACTACGGTGGGTGATCAAAATTCTTTTTTTCCATATATTTGCGCAGAAAGTTACACCAAGCGGAAAGAGAGTTTATATAAATTTATTATTATAAACCTTTTTAAGTAGTTTCAGACTATGTTGCTGGTGTTTTTGGAACCTTTGGCCGGCAGAATGACCATTGCTTCCTCATCTATTGGAACCCTTGGCATTTTGCCCAAAATATGATTATCCTTACCATATGTCGCCAATAAATCCCAAGATAATATAAGATTTGATTTTCCTTGGCATTCATTTGACATCAATATTGAACACTTAGATATCAAAATACTCTCTTTACTCTCAGCATAACTTTCCAAGTAAATTTTATAGAAAACAAAGAAAGTAAATTTTGATTGCCCACCATAGTTTTACTCCAATGTCCTTGGATTAGCCTCAGCTGCCCCAGTAAGGGCCAGCGGCAAAACTACACCTGTTGTTTTCTGTCTGACAGGAAAACACGCTTGTACTGGCTCGCCCAGTCATGTCAAACCCCTGGGATGATTCATTCCTCCCAAGGATCTTGATGCCCACCTGCTCAAACCCAAGAGGAGCTTTGTTGCCCCTGGTGCACCCCTGGAGCAACATGCATGTGGGATCTGGCAAGGGTTCTGGCTCTCAGGTGTTGAACGCGGTGGGATATCATTAAAAATATAAAAAAAACATAAAAGATTGCTCTTTTAATGGAAGTAAAAATGAGCGGTTTTTAAGTTTTTTTTTTGTTTGGGGGCGCAGGTTAGATAAAAAAGTGTTTAACTTGATACCAACGTTAAGTATTTAAACTATGGTGAGTATTGAGAATAGAAGGGTTTCAGAGTAGCATGTGGAATA
The DNA here is from genome assembly GCA_022478985.1 of Massospora cicadina. Lineage (NCBI taxonomy): Eukaryota > Fungi > Entomophthoromycota > Entomophthoromycetes > Entomophthorales > Entomophthoraceae > Massospora > Massospora cicadina. The sequence continues at coordinate 194,450 of JAKSZP010010560.1, forward strand.
TCTGAACCATGTACCAAGTGAGGAAATATGGTAAACTACTTTATCAGATCTCATGAATTTTGGGGAACTTTTGGGCGAATGACAGATGAAATGGGGTTTTGGGGCAGTGTACCCATTTGTTAATGTCTGGATGTATTTCACCCAATCACTACTGGATAATCTACTCTCACCTCGGGGGACCTCCACCACGCCTATAAAAGGGGGTGGTCCCTGCGTAGGTGTTGTAGCTGAACCAGAGGTGGCAGTGGAGGAACCATTGAATGAATGCCTCAAAGTTGGAAAAATTCAACTACACCTTTTTGAGTTGTTTGCCTGTGTGCTATTTGTAAACATATTACCCCAATTCTTGGGGTTCCACTAAGAGTCATCTAGGGTCTTTTGGCCACAATCATTAGTAGAATCATTCAAACGACTAATGTTGGTATCAGAAACATGCAAATGGCCAACGTTTCCCCTTATTAGCTGCTTTCAACCCAAAACATTCTTCTATTGCAGATGGGAAGGCAAATGTCCAACAATGCATTTTAGCCTTAGGGTCAACTATGGGAAACTTGTCCTCTAACACATCCAAACCATTATTGAATTGGCTCAGGAGGTGATGCATCCCACTAGTTTTATTGACTTCCACCCCCATAATGGGTATTTTGATCTCAGCTTCACCTGTGAAGCTGATGCCACCACTGCAGTAACTGTGCCCCTGGTTTTCCAGGGTACCCCTCTCCCAACAACTGGGACTTGGCTCCCAGCAGACACCACTTTGGTGGTTCAGTTTTCTGGCTTGCCCACCCACCTCCCCCTGAGGTGCTCCACCAGGAGCCTCTGGAAGGTTTGGCAGCCTATGGCTCCAACCCCATCTTGCAATTTGTGGTCCCAAATGGGGCCATACTCCTCACTGGGCCTTGGGCATATGCCACAATCAGACCTGAAACAAATAAAATTGCATCATCAATTACCCCTCATGCTATCATCCCCTCTGCCCCTGACCATCCGTCTGGGCCCGCGTTGAGGGCGGACGGACGATCTGTCCATCCTGTTTCAAGTTGTACCACTCAAAACACAAGTGCACATCCCTATCTGCTTCCAACAGCTCTGCTTCTTTTTCCACCAGCTTCCAATCCGCCACTCTCCTGCGCCAGCTCCAGTATGTGGTCAATCCTACTTACCCCTCCCCCAAAGCCTGTTGCTGCAGCTGAGCCAACAGCCACCAATCAGCCTCTTCCCCGCCCCAGTGCCACAAACGCTCCATTCAATCAAGTGCAGGATTGGACCCTAGTAAAATCTAAGCATCCTTCAATGAACCAACCAAACATCAGGAATATGCCAACTACCCCATTTAATTAAACCAAAATCCTTCGGGATGTATGTGCTGAAATTGATGAGTCTGGGAATATAATTGAAGACTGCAATATAAAAATCTAGCAGCATGTGTTTATTGACCACAACAGTGAGCTACCCCCTCATTTATATGCTCCCCAGCAAAATGCCAAAACGTTTTGCGGCGACCACCAGCTGGCTGTTGAAGCAACGCCTAAGCCAGATTATCATCCTCTCCACAAAGCTGCCACCAAATCAGTAGCGATGCTCACAGGAGAAATCCCTCCTCCCATTATTCCCTCCAAAGCCAATAATAGTCAAAAAAATATGTTGATTAACGCTCACAAAGATGCCAATGACGCCATCCAGCACGTGGCAGTGGTAGCGCAGAATCCCAAATCAAAGATTACCTGCACCAATATCGCCACGTTTGTAAAGCTACCTGACGCATGCACAAAAGCTTAATTAGCTTTGGCCAAATATGTCAGAACTCTTATGTATAACAGATGTATTCCTACCACCCCAATTATTAGAAATAAATCTCTGCATCCCACTGACGCCCCAACGCCCCTGCTCTCCGCCATAGCCCATGCCCTGCTTTGGGATGAAGTAGAGGCCGAGGATGAACCCCCTGATCCCCCTCCCCTTCCACCATGATTTGATATGCAGTTTTCCGCTGTCCCACCTGGTTGGTTGTGTTTGCATTTTGTGTGACATCCACTCATTTTGGGTGGTTCGTTCATTTTATTCAGTGAAGATTTATTTTTAGGTTTTGAGTTTCAGTAATGTCCGTCCCCTGGTCAGCTTACCTTGGTTATATTAAATTAAATAATAATTTATATATGATTGAACTGGCAACTGATGCCAAGAGTGAATCAACTAATATTCAATGTTTTAATGCAACTAATTAAGAGGAACCAATATCCAGAAGGAATGGGACCATATAGTACTAAAAAAAATTGCCAGAATGAGTGCAGATTAATTTTTTGGCATGTCAGCAATAAGTGCTGATGATAGTTGATGGGCGGTTAGAGGATTGCCGTGAAAATACCTAAATTATAAGTTATTGAATTTCCCTCTTAATAAAGATATCTCTTAAGCACATCTCCAAGAGTTGAAATGTCATGGTTAAATGACATCATAGTGGGGACCAATCCTAAGGATAAGGCTGGGCGACAGAATGCTTAGAAGGCAAAATTTCAGGCCCTTCCTGACCTCAGGCACACAGTAGACCAACGCTGGGTACAATCCAAGTATGCCGGGTTGGTACTAGTGAGTTTTTAATGCCCAGCCCCTTACGTTGGCCCATGCGTTAAAATGGATGGTTAGTAAATTATGCAGATGGTTCAATTTGGTTAGTTGAGGAACGGGGTTTAAACCCCATTCCATTTACAAAATCACGAGTTCAGGTCAAATCTAATTTCAATCAATTAACAAATGAAGTCAATTTTGGTGTTTTCTACTAATTCAGATGGCAGGCTTTGCCTATTGGTGGATTGGTGCTTGGGACCGCTTTGGCAGACTCTGAATTTCCCCAATGAAGTTGAATTATGTTTATCGCGACCAACATTCCTTGTTAATTGACTTCTTAAAATAAAAATTACCAATTTTTTTCCGTTTTTTTTGCTTATGTTACCTCAAATGATCCTGTGCGCAGACCTCTTCAAGGAGGTCTCACGCTATGTAAACCATTCCATTTTGAATAAGATTAATTTATCCCCCATGCACCGCTGGGTCACCCATGTACCCTCCAACCTGGTGTGCCTACCCCTTCTAACCCTGTGCACTGAGTCATTTTTGGTTGGGTTTTGGTTATGGAAATCGCTTCCTATACATAAGTTATTAAGATCCAGCACCCTCAGCTGGGCTCTAATAATTTTTGTTGTAACGGCTAGTTCCTTGGCATGGGCTTTGTGCACCGAACACTTCCACGCTGGGAACAGGAGAGTTATAGACACTCTTGGGACCATCTAGTGCTAAAAAAAGAGAGTTATAGACACTCTCCTTACATTATCGTAGTTAGGCCGCTATATTGGTAAAGGTGGGACTGGAGATCCCCAATATGAATGGTGCATTAATACACCTGGATTGGTTGGCGCTAACAGCTTTATAAACCTGGAAGCTACAAGGAAATTACACAGTAACTTGTCAACCAGCCACCACAATGAAGGAAAGATGGCCGTTGGTCATGTAGGTGAAGTATCAATGGAGCTGGCTGCCCACAGTTGGGATGGACTCACTAGTGCACACCCAAGAGGGGATGGTGATTGACCATGAGAGAGAAGTAGCAAGGGGTCAGGACGCCTGGAAAGGGGGCTGAGGACCATCGGTGCACACCCAAGGGGGGTCAATTAGCCAAGGAGAAGTTGTTGTTTTCTAAGTTGGTGAGTTGCCTTGTGGATTTGTAGTGAAAAGGTATGCTAATGAAGGCGTAACAGAAAGGGCCAGCAGTCCTCATACTGTTGTCTTGGAAGACTAGCAGAGCCCTGATGTAGTGTATTTCAAAATTCATGACAGCTACATTGGGGAAATCTCTGGAGATAAAGAGGATGAGAATGAACCTTCAAAGCGGCTCAATTCCCATTTGGAGGGCTTGGTGGAGGAGGGAGCTGGTGGGGCAGCGGCTGCTTAGGCAGCTTTTATATATATAATAATTTACATGCTCATTGCAAGGACGGAAAAGCAGTGGGATTCTCATTGGGAGGTTGTGTGGAAAATTCTGACCAGTTAAAGTCTGGCTTTTTTTTGTAAGCACATTATTTTGTTACAAATTCATTAAATAGCCTCAAAAGGATGATTTATGGCTAGCTTTGAGACAGTGAAAGGTGTTGATTGGGTGTCCAATGCTAATTTAAGTAAACAATAGACCATAGCAGATCTGCTTACATATGATCCGCAATCTGCTCAAAAATATTTCTGGCAGTCAAGCCTTGTTTAGGAAGAGCGGTGGGAGCAGCGCCCTCAGTGGATGAGGGTGGGAAATAATTGATCCCCATTATAGAAGTTATTAAGAATAGTAGTGGGTTGCGCCAGAGGGAGTATAGCGGAAGCAGATTCAGTGGAAACTTCTTGTGCATTTTTGCTTAAATAGTCTAGTTTAAATCCAAGGGGCATATGGCACAGATGTTTTAACGCATGCCCAGAAGGGATGATCAGTGGAAGATCTGATCATGGCGTGGGGGTATTTTGAGTTGGGTGTAATCACAGAAGGGCCAAATTGTCAAGAATTCATGGGGCTTAGCAAAACGATTGGTGCCATTGTGAACTTTGAAATGCAACATTCTGCTTTCGCCATAAGCATCCAAGCATTTGTGAATCTGTGGTGAGGAGTTCAGGAGGGGATGTGGGAGGGAAAGCCATCAAAATGGACCACAAGTGTTGTCTCATCTAGCAATTCAAGTGCATTTAGTTTTGTAAGTTTTTTATATTCAAAGGCAGCTGTGCTACTACCAAGACGTGGGCTTCACAAGAAAAGCCAAGGTTAAATTACCTCTTCAATGGGCAGAAATCTATAAAATCAAGAAGGTTTGTAAATTGCCGTGGTTCATCTCAATGATGGCTGCGCAAGCATAGAGGAAGAGGTTCCAATATTTGACCTAAATCCAAAATTTCAGGTTGATATGAGGGAGCAGCAGGGAGCTTCTGAGAACACCTGAGAGCATATGAAGTAGTGGGATAGGTCCTGAGGCGGGATGTAGTGACCTGAAGTGTTCATGTGGATATTTGGTCCAGATTTGAGGCGTTTCAGAAGCAGACAATAAATACTAGGAGGTGTTGCACCACCGCCACATGTGGGGCCAGCAGACGTTGATCAATTTTAGATATGCTTAGAGCGGCGTGGGCAAAAAAGCAGTTAAGCATAAAATCTTTTTTATAATTTCAAATTTTATCAAATAAGTGTTTGAAGAAAAAAATGAGCTTTTGTATTATAAGATTAAGATCCAGCTTTCTCCTTATGAAGAAGCTGAAATAAAGATATCTATCCCTTAGCCCTTCATGATGAACTAGACCTCTTAGATGGCGTGAAATATTTTACCAGCATAGATTTATTTTCTGGCCATTGGAAGATTAAGCCGCCTACTTGAAAACAGGATAAGTGTGCTTTTATTACTGCCTAGGCTCTTTATTAGCTCATACAGCTGCCGCAAGGGCTGTAAAAACCCACAACATTTTAAAAAACTATAGACAGCATATTAGGTGAGTTAAAGATCTTCTGTTTTCCGTTTATCTTAGTGATTTAAAAGTTTTTTCATAACATTTAAAAAAGAATCTGAGCCTTCTGAAGGAAGTCTTACGTAACCTCATCAAGGATGATCTGAAAATCAAGTCACTAAAAGTGTAGCCTCTTCTGGGTACAACTCCAATATCAGGGGTTTTCATTAGTGAACAGGGCTACAGCCCTATCCAGAAAAGATTGAGGCATTAAAATGGCAAAAACGGCTAAGCATCGAGAGTGAAAGCCTTTCTGAGAGTGATTAGCTACTTTTTAGTCTTGTTTAAAATGTTAGTAAAATAGGTGATCCTCTATTTTAGGTTTTTGTTTTGGCGTACAATTTTAGTGGACAGAGTTATGTCGGTTAGCCTTTGACAAGATGAGTCTAAGTCTCACTAAAGTGCCCATACTTATGTACCATAATACAATAAGCTGTTTATTATTCAAATTGACGCTTCTCTCACTGATTTTGAAAAGAGTTATCACAAGTTTATTTATAATGGAGTTGAGCAGCATGTGGCTCATTTTAGCCAAACGTTAATTATTTTGGACAAAAATGCACAATAACTATGAAGAGTGTCTGGAAGTCATCTATAAAACTCAGCAGTTCTATAGATATATACTCAAAATGCATTTTAAATTAGAAATCAACCATGCTTAATTCGCTGGTTACAGAATCTGAAGAAGCCAGAATTGCATCTGGCCTAATGGGCTTTGACTTTACAGGCCTAAATTTATAAAAGTTAGCACCCTCTTGGCGTTTAAGAATATGACACCAATTGTAGATCTTGATCACCAACCATGACCCTATCGCCCAATTTAGACAATAGTTATTTTAGTAAGATGATACGTTAACTGTATGAAAACACACTCGCAGAGGTTCAGATAACCTTAGAGAATTTAAGGGCTAACATTATTGTAAAAAATGGAAGATATAAGAACATCAACAATCAGTAATACTGGATATCTCAGCTAATAGAGCATACTGATATGGTTGGCTACAACAAGAGATTTGCCATGGACATTTATGAATATTCTTGAGCTGTTGAAACAGCACTACTTTTCTAATCAATGCATTTTTGATAAAATTAAGATTCTCAGCTATTCATAAATAATGCCAAGCTAAAGTCCCTTACTGTTATGCCACATCCTTCAATTAGTTAAGCCCACTCTTATATGGAACATGGCATCTATTGACATTGTAGTTCTATTGCCTAATACTTATGGGAAATACTAAATAATATTGCATAAATTGCTTATCTCATCAAGTGGGTGGAGCCCAAAGTGATTAAATTAGGAATAACGACAAAAGCTAAGTTCAAGGGGGTTAAATGTATCAGCATGGGTGCCCGCAGTATCTTTTAACAGATAATAGTACTAGTTTTACGTCTCAATTTTATGCTAAACTAAATGTCTTTTAGTTACATAAGATCTATTTTCCACATCCTATTACACTGAGACCAATGGCTATGTAGAATGAGTAAATCATAAAGTTTTTAATATGCATAATAAGTTGATTACTGTCAAGGCGACCATTAGAACCTTTCTTATACTCCTCTTATTTGCCTATGATATTTAATATCACTTGACGCCGGGGAACTAACTGTTCCAGTTATTATATGAAAGGCAAATTTTGATAAACCCAAAAATTTATACATGTGCATTAGTGAAGAGAACATTAGTTTCAACAAAATACTGGAAAACACACAGATTTTTTTCAAATCCTTAACAAAGATTACTTTAACATGCATGCTTGAAAAATCAAGTCTAGGATGAATTATAGTGAAGAATAACATACCTTACCTACCTTTGCCATAGAGAACGGCCTTCTATCTTGATTTCCATGGCTTTTTAAGGTCTGGGAAATTGGAACATAATGGAAGTAACCTTTTGATATCAAAGAGAATTCACAACTAATGACTACCTCTAAAAGATCTCATAAAGAGCTACCATATTTATCAGGCGCACGCTATCTTTCTTAAATAGTATAACAAAGTGTTATCCCAACGTCCATAGGTTCTCAGCAAATTAATCTATTATTTAACTGAGGTAAGCTGACCATGGGATGGACATTACTGAACTAAAAACTAAAACTAAAAATAACGTAACTGAATGATTCAAACAAAACGCCCAAATGAGCGGATTGAATGAAACACACCAAACAAAACAACCAACCAGTTGGGGAGTGGAGACTGCATATTCCTCCATGACAGAAGGGGAGGGGGATCAGGGGGCTCATCTTCAGCAGCAGCTTCCTCATCCCAGAGTAGGGTACATGTCAAGGCAGATAGCAGTGGCGTCGAGGCATCAGTGGTATGTGGTTCGATATCACTAATGATTGGTATTTCTCAGAAATTGCTAACTACGAAAATGGCAGTTATATATTCAGCTAAAGCTTTTTTGGCTTTAATGTGGGCGTCTGGTAGTTTGACGAATGTGGCAATATTGGTTTGGGTAATCTTAGCTTTAAGATTCCGCGCTACAGTTACCACGTTTTGGATAGAATCATTGACATTTTTGTGCAGTTGATTCATATTAATCTTACTTTTTGGAGTGAGATTTATGGGGATAACAGGAGGTGAAATACCTCCTGTGATCATTGCCACTGATTTGGCGGCAGCTTAGTGGAGTATGACAATCTGGTGTGGCAGCTGCTTCTACTGCAAGCTGGTTGTCACTGTAGAATTATTTGGCATTTGGCTGCGGGGCATATAAATGAGGGGGAATTTGGCATCCCATTCTACATTACAGAACCGCTTAATTTGCAGAGATGATTTTTCAATTAAATTACCTGATTTTTCAATTTCAACCAATCACTCCCATGGGTTCTGGTTGATTTGAATTGGGGATTCTGCGTATGGTTGAGGTTTAGTTGATTCATTGGAGGATACATGGGATCAAACTAGGGTCCAATCCTATGCTTGATTGGATGGAGCGTTTGTGGCACTGAGGCGAGGAGGAGGCTGATTGGTGGCTGCAGGTGCAGCTGCAGCAACAGGATTTGGGGGAGGAGGAGTTAGGATCATACCCCATACCAAAGCTGGTGCAGGGTGGTGGCAGATTGGAGGTTGGCAGATGAAAAATCAGCGCCATCAAAAGCAGCTGGGATGGGCACTTGCGTTTTGTTTGGTCTAACTCAAAACAAGATGAACAGATCATCCGTCCACCCTCAATGCGGGCCCAGAACAGATGGTCAGAGGCAGAGGGGATAACGACGCAAGGGGGAATTGATGTGGCAGTTTTGTTTGATTCAGGGCTGATTTTGGCATACTCCCAAGGCCCAGCGAGGCATGTGGCCCTATTTGAGACCACAAATTTCAAGATGGGGTTGGAGCCATAGGCTGCCAAACCTTCCATCAGCTCCTGGTGGAGCACCTCAGGGGGAAGGTGGGTGGGCAAACCAGCAAACTGAACCACCAAAGTGGTATCCGCTGGGAGCCAGGTCCAAGTTGTTGGGAGAGGGGTACCCTGGAAAACCAGGGGCACAGTTGCCACAGTGACGGCATTGGCTTCACAGGTGAAGCTGAGATCAAAATACCCCTTATAGGGGCGGAAGTCTATAGATGTGGTAAGATGCATCACCGCCTGAGCCATTTCAGTATTGGCTTGGTCATGGTAGGGGAAAAGTTTACCATATTTGACCCTAAGGCTGAAATGCATTTTGCTCCAGGGGAGCACCAGGGGGAAATAAAGCACTGCTTGGTTCATGTGAGGTGGGCGTCAAGATCCTTGGGAGTAATGAATCATCCCAGGGGTTTGGTATAACTGTGTGAACCAGTCCAAGTACGTTTTCCTGTCAGTTGGAAAATGGCAGTGGGAGTTTCGCCGCTGCCTCACACTGGGACAGCTGGAGGGGAATTCAAGGACATCAGAGCGAAACTATGTCAGGTGATTAAGGTTTACTTTTTAATCCATATAATTTTTCTCAGAAAGTTATACCAAGTGGAAAGAAACCCTCAGCAATATTTTCTTTTTACATCCTTTTTTGTTTCTTATTTTTGTTTGAGTTGTAGAATTGTTTCAGTTTTTGACCAACGTTCTATATATTATATGTTTAAATATTTTTATACCCCTTAAAGCTAGACATGTCACCAATATTTCTGGCCACAATGACAATAACGAACTATAGAATTATTTACTCTAGATTAATTTCCCTGAGGCCCAACCAATATGTAGCATTAAATTAATAGTTTTAATTACTATTGGTTACCCTTGCCTCAGCGCCTCTAATTGCTAATAAATAATGAGGATTAAATTCTTGATCCATACCGGTGCAACTCTTGATTCACTATTGCCATTATTGCCTACCCTTGTGGGACTGGTCTTTGTAACATTATTGCTTCCAAATTTTTAATATTTTACCCATGCTAGATTAATTCTTGTTGTTGATAAGATATTATTATAATCTTTGGTCATTCATCAGGGCCGTGGATCTAATAAGCTAATTTCTATTTTAATCTTTTTTAACTTAAGGACAATTCCCAAGAGGCCCTATCTTACAATTACTATGTGTTTAACCGGATATTCTTTATTCTTATTAAGTTAATCATTAATGCAATAAATAGTAGCAAATGACCTTGAAAGAGCATAACAGGATGAGATTGCAATTATGAACGTGATATTGATTTAATATTAGATGTCAATAGCTGAAGTCTATAAAAACTTTCACTGTAAGATAACATTCCAATGCAATTATTTGATACTACAGCGTGCTCCCCTTTAGTTTTAAAAACCCTACTTTTGATAAAAAAAGTTTTCTGTGTGTGCTTTTAAAGGTCACCGCCTTTATAAAGTACATAATCTAAAAGAAATTAGCCTGTGCCGTTAAAAATTAATGCCAATGCGCCTGTTTTAACAAACTTCCTGGATGTAAATCCATCTGGATAACTAATGCCGTTCTAATCATTTTTGTCATCAACAGGTAGACTACAATTGTTTTGAGAACATCTTGGTAGCCATCCGCTTTAGCAGAACTCACCACTTTGGACACCTCTTTCAATGCTGCTTACATCAATCTACGTAAATAAGGCCAGCAACAGAGAAGGCTTCTATAAGAGTTTTCCATAAACAGTCTTCAGCGCATTACACTAATCATGGTTTATTTTGACACCACAATAAGTCACGTTAATAATTCTTTTCCCATGACTGAGATTTCCCTAGCTCCAATTTACTCCAGAACTCCAACTAAGCGGCTTCAATGATAAATTTATCCCTATACGCATCTGGTCTTAGTTGTATGACAAGATTTAAATATGACAGATGGGGTCAAGGTCTTCATTAAGAACTAAAATTACTGATAGGACCACTGCTTATAGAAGCTTACCCTCTCCTATATCCTGCGCAACAAGCTGAGAAATTAAGGTCACTCACTGATGTCCTTGATACTATGCTCAGATCATCACACAGGTTTTGGCTCAGGGTTTCCCCAACAAATCTCAACCGCTACTTTGAAAAGGACTAATTGCCACTGACCATCCAAGGCACCCTAACTTTTCCAGCACCCACAACAAATCAACCCCAGCATTAGATAGGCGGCGACCAAGGCGGAAGCACCTACATCTCCTACAATTGCGCAAAAGCTCAGATAATTGCATATCATGACAGATAAACATGACCAAAACGATGATCAAGCACCTTGTGAACTTTCTTGGTAAGTTTACTGCATAAGATCAGACACTGCTGCAAGAGTATAGAGATACTAGTTGAATGGAGACAACTAGCTAGTCAAGTCTTTTTCTTAGTATTTTTAACCCCACTTAGGTATACTCTTATGGATTAAATAAACAAATTAGACAAGGTCAACTAGTTCCTTTAATTATCAATAGAAGTAAAAACTAATAAGTATTTAGCTTTTAATATTCTGTCTCTATTTAAGACAAGATTTTATAAGGTGGTTTGAAGCACAAAATTTTTATAAAGAACCTCATAAAAACGGCATTAATTTTCTTATAAGAATCTAAATCTTTTGTCTGACTTATTAATTATCAGGTTCCAACGCCTTAATCATCCCAGCTTGTTAACCTTTGCGGGTTAGTGGCCATCCATTCGGTATAAGGAACCAACTACTCACTTACTGGAGACCATATTGCTCAGGGTGTCCTACAAACTAACATCAAAACAAGCATTATAAACTCTTTTTTAGCTTTTTTATGGCACTAAAATGGTTGGCGCCTTTGCTAATCAATCCACTGATTGAATTATATTATAAGCTATTCAGCCAGCAACTATATTTATCTACTAGCATTAATAGCGATCTTAACATATAATATAATTGGCATCAACATTGTGATAAAATCCTGATATCAAAGTTACCTGAAAACATATTCATTAAGCTACAAATGATAAGTAATTTTAAGATTGGTATCCCAACCAATTAGAAATTGAGCTGAATCTGGATAATATGGTCATGGAAGAATCAACACACCTAGAGTGTAATTGACAGTCATCAACCATTCCACATTGTTTTGTGATTGAGAATCTGCACAAGAGGCCAGCCACTTAAAACTCACCCTACAAAAATGGCGTGCCTCTTATTCCACTTTGTCCTGCTATTATGAAAAGTGGAAACTCCCCAACCAATTCATCTATTATAACAATTCCTAGACCAACATTACAGGAGATCACAGCCCTCTATATTGGCAACACCACTCTGGACAAAGTGGAGTTCACTCAAAAATCTCAGCGCTTTAACTCCTGTATTTTTAGAGTCAACATGTGTCTCAGTCAGACATCCAGGACTTCCTGTGGCAGAATTTACAAGCCACCCAACAACCTCTTAGCTTAATAATCCCTCCTAATGAAGGTTTCTAATTAGGAGCCCAAGGGATTATTTATCCAGTCCATGCAACTTCAATCCTCAGGCCCTGCTTGTATACCATTTGAGGTGTATATTAAAACCTGCTACAATAGATAAATCCCTCCTAGAGCTTTTTACTACCCTCTAGAAAGATAGTATAGCTCTACCTGACATTAGAGGCTCCATCACAACCATCATTAATAAAAGTCAGACTGTAAGAATCCTTTCAACTGGCGACCCTTACTGCTGATCAACACAAACCACAAGCACTTAATAAAGCTACTGGCGAATTTCATTACTAAATGTTTGTTGCCTCTCTTAAATCCCTCCAAGCATGAAATTATTCCAGAAAGGTCAATATGGGGTAACTATAATGGTCTTGAAGTGACTTTGAACACTAACTTATGCAAGACAAATGTCATTGTGGCTCCCCTGAATAAATTGTAGCCTACAATTCAAATGGTTTAGAAGTATTTTTAAGCTTCCCTGTCCAGATTCCATTTCACCTCACGGCTAGCATTTAATTTTGGCGCTCTACAACCTTCTCCACATCAGAGTATTGGCCCTAAAGGGCTTTAGAGTGGCTGTACTAGGCAGGAATAGTCTCCAGCAATGGGACCCCTGATCTCTGTCCTACTTAATGCTACCCTCGACCCCATCCTAGCCTCCTTACAGGATAATCTGACAAGTATCTTAGTCAGCGGGAAGCCCCGCCATAGTATGGCCTTTGCAGATGACACTGGCATCTCGGTTGGCTGTTCTGAGGATGCCATACTAACTGCTGTAATCTTAAAGTGTAAACCAAGGCGCCTAACGTCAATGGCTACACCTATTATGCAATAATTGTACAGGTTGACTCTCAAACTTACCCTACCTTTTGGTCTTGAGACCACAGGTCGCACCTTTCAATACCTGAGCATTTTTTCACCACAAGGAAGTTGAGGTTGTGGAAAACAAAAACTTGATCCTTTTTGGCAGTAAACTCCAGGACTACCAGCGGGAATTGATGGAACTTTACCCTAAAAGCTTGGTGCCTGATAACCAATGTTTTCCTCTTGTCCATTGTCTGGAAAATTTTCACATCTGGTTTTTCACAGACTCATTCTTCACGAAGATAAGCGTTCTAATTCAGTGCTGGATCTGAGGCTCACATTATCTGCCTACAGCGCTGAAACCATCACCTTAACCACGGAGAGAAGGGGCTTAGGGTTCTAAATACTCGGTCCCACGCCACCTCAATCTTTCATATTCCTATGGGTAAATGTCTGAGGGGACATGGTACGAAAACCTCATTAGGTGCCCGCCCTCCTAAATGCGCAGTTAGCATCTATTTTACATCCTATGCATCTTTTTCTATCTAGGAAAGTGTCTCTTGAACCATAAAGTCTATGACTTCAAACCTTATGTAAAACGTTTTTTAGGGTTTACTGCACAAGGTCGTTCATTATTGAGTTTATTAAGTATAGGGTATGATGATAATTAAAGATAACCTTTTATTATTTCTCACAACAAATGGAATTATCTCTCTAAGGTATTCTCCTATAGGAAGGTATTGACAACCTATTTATAGTAACTTAAAGCAATATGAAGAAGGGAAACTATTACACTTACACAAAGGTACTTGAGAACATATTAAATATCAGAAAAAATCTCTTCAACTCTTAAACAGGAGTTGGCACACAAGACAAAGTACTTAAGAAATTTAATCTCTAAATTTCTTTCACAAAAGCAAAAAAAAATCTATTATCATATAAACCTTTGACTTTCAAATTGTCTGTCTTTATAAGAACAAATTAAGGGGATTTTAGGGAATTTGTCACTCAACACTTTTGTTGTACCCTAATGGGAATGGCATTAATCGCTGATGAACTTTGACCCTAAAAAGTCATCTCAATGAACACTTCATCCACCTAATCAATATCCACCATTAACCAGATTACAATCCTTCCTGGGCTAGAGTGAGAAATATAGTGTCCCACCGCTTTTATCCAAACCCAGCATATTCCCTTTATAAAGTTAGTAACATTCTTAGATAATGGGACAATTTACACGTTACTAAAAGTTTGCATCGCTCAGGCCAACCTGCAAGTTACTTCCATAAAAAGCTCTGTCAAAGCCTTAGTAACTTCAAAAACACCTTTAATAATTGGTGGCAAACCCTGATTGATTCAGGTAAGAAAGTTAATTGTTGATAATTAAACCAATAATATAAATCCCTTTAGACATTGTTGGGGATCATTCCCAATAAGCCATTACTAGTCATGATCATAATTGAGTTCCTTTTTTGAAAACTAATGATTTAAGGAAAATAAACCTGAACAATGTTATTGACATCAATAACGCTAACATCACTAAGGTTGCTTATTACTAAAGCGAACCAACGTGTGATATAACATATATGTATTTTACTTTGTCACATCTGGATAATGTAGAATTCCAATATTCCAACACATCCCCACTTTAATTATTTTATCCAGCAAAGATGGTTCTTTGGAGGTATATGCCACTTTGTTACATTAACAAGTCAGATCGCCTAGTTAAAATTAATCTATCATCATCAGCATCCTTCAATATAATAGAATTCTCCTGTATCACCAGAGCTAAATTTTTCCCCTTGCTAAGTGCCTCTTCTCATAGCCATACTTAACAGCGTAGCTAATCTTACTCTTCTCATTCTCATGTAAACTGACATCTCACATGAACATGGTCCTCTCAGCTACAAGCTGCACAAGGATTACTTGGTCATGATTACCATTTGTAACTTCCTGAACGCATATTTCCCCCAGGCCAGGGATCTCATGAATTAAAAAGGTTGGTTATTTAATTTCTTTGTGGCTATGACAACAATAACAACAGACCTGGATTCAAAATGAACTAGTCCCAAAAAACGTTTATACACACTTGGCCTTCTTTTCTACAATACTAGTTTTGCTTCCCTATCACAACAGCATTGAAAAATGAAAATAAATTTTGATACACAAACTTGCAGAAGAATTAATATTAATATTACATAGACATATTTATAATTTTCTAAGGAGGAAGCTTATAAAAAATAAATATAACATCTATTTTTCATATTTTTCTATTTTTAAAATTTAAATGATTATTTGCCTTTTTTAGATCCAATACTTTAATTATGTACCATAAACCCTATTCACTGTATGGACGTAAACAATCTTTTTATAGTATAGGCGTCTGTCACCAGCTTCGCAATAAGAGTGAACAGGACTAACTTATCAATAATTTAAAACTGGTCCTACTTTTAATTCATTCCTCTGAGGCTGGCAATTTTCCCTAGGTATTGTAGTTAATTACCTTATCTCTAATGGTCAGTTCCTTACAAATGGTTTTTATTAAAACATTATTTGATTATCAGCATTACTTGCCATGACTAAAGTTTGAATTAATTGTAGTAAAAGATCAGGGAAAGTCTTTAATGGTGTTTATTGGAATGATAACATTAGAAACCTCAAGCTTTGACTTGAGAGAATTGTTGACATTCTCAGAATTTTGAGCCATTTTAACCAGTTTACTAGCATATGACTGAAAGATCTATCAACTAAATTTATATCAATAATTTTCATTTTTTTGCACTAATGACAGCATTTTCATTAAGAGGTAAGACTTGTTACAGTGGATCCTCACTTGGTTTTACACATTAAAGCTTGTTTATTCTATTCCTTTGGAAAGATATCTGGTGGGAATGAGTATTCTAAAGTACTAAATTGTTCCATTTCTAGACTTCTGATTCTTTTTCTGACTCCTTGTTGGTTTCCTTCACTTGAGGCAAGATAAAACTCACAGGCTACATAACTCTCTTCCCCTTGAAATTAGCTGGAAAATGTTCAGGGTATACCACATCTAGGACTGAAGCTCTGGGATTTATCAGTCCACTTTGGCGCATAAGGTTTTCTTAGTAACTTTGTTCTGATTAATATTATATATTTTGATATATTTCCCATAATCTGATATTCAAAATGGGAATAATTTTAAAGTTTAATATTTATATTAGAACTTTGAGCTTAATTTCTAAGTTTCTCCAGAATTTTCAATAAGTAGTTTTAGTTAAAAACACCATATTATGGCTTGGGGAAGATTTTTAAAGCCAAATAACCATCTGAATGACAATACTTATCTATGTTTAACAAGACTCTTACTACAATCAGCATATCTGCTTCCTGATAAAAATGGCCAGCAAAAGAGGCTATGGTCTCGTCCTTCTTAATTTTGTATACTTATGAACTCCTGTTGTGGTTAGCTATCTGTTCAGGGCTTCCAAACTCGTTCATGGTCGCCTCCTTAGCATTTTCAAATGCCCAACTATCCCGTTTAGGTGGGAAAACACCAGATTTTAACAATCAGTGTCTAAACAGTTTATAATTGTTTCTGCTTTCTAAATTCACCACATTCAAACATTGCCATTTCAAGCAGATGTAAAAATAGCTAGGGCGCTATCTCAGCGAATAAATAGGTAGTTATAATCAAAAGTCTTCTTCAGTCAAATTTGTGATATGAGGTGGCAACCAGTTACTGTTTTTTTTTAGTACTAGACCAGTTACTGTTTTAACCACTGGGATATTCTCGTGAGTCATCTCTGAAAATTCTGCAAAAGCCTTAGGCATATTTTTTAGAGCTTTAAATTACCTACAGAACGTTCCTTGTCTAATTCATTTCAGATACATCAGCCTCCATCCGAGTGCAGTTGTAATTATGATTCTCAAGGTCTTGTAACCGCTTTAATCTTTTTGCAGTACGTGTTCTAGAGATGACAAAATTGCTCTTTATCTACTTCCTTAGTTGCCTTCTGAAAAATCAATCAATTGATCACTTCACTCTTCTTCATATTCAAGGAAGTTATTATCTGTAAAAATCAATGTGATTTTTGCGATCTGCTTTATTTTTCCTTGTCTTTTGTTACTCATTTTTCTAATTTAGTCAAATCAGATTGAAATGGCAAATGAAAAAATCTTATTCACCATCCCAAGTCACTCCAAAACTTCCAAAGTTCAATCTTATATGAATTATTGTGAATTGCTCTGAAGTGCTAATTTTCCTGAAATTACAACTACCTCCTGTAGTGAGCATCAACTTAAAATTTCTAGGTTTATTAAAAAAGTTCATTTATTATTGAGTCTACTGATGATAGGATACAGTGATAATTAAAAATACTTATCCATTTGTGTTTTTATCACTACCAAAGTTATTATCTCATTTAAGATATTATCCTACAGGAAGATATTAACAATCTTTTTTTATTAAGTTGCAAACAATATAGAGAAGGGATACTATCTTCAAATTTACACAAGAGTACTTGAAACAAATTGGACAAGGGAAACTATCCTTTAAACTCTTACAAAAGATTGACACGCAAGACAAGTAACATTAAGAACCTATCTCTCAAACTCTTCCACAAGAGACATAATTTTGTAATACTATCTTAGTATTTATCCCTAATTGTCTGTCTATATCTAATAAAACAATGGGTTTTTAGGGAAAATGTCGCTCAACTCTTTGGTTGGAACCATAATGGGAATAGCATCTTTCATGATGAAGTTTAACCCTAAGGAATCATCTCAAATGATGAACACTTCATTCACCTTGTCAGTATCCACCACTTACTAGATCACAAACCTATCTGGGCTGGATTCAGAAATAATGTGTCAACCCTTTTATCCAAACCCACAAGCTTTACTTTCCAAGCGCTTAACCTTGTACAATCAATGGGGCCTTTACCATTACTAGCAAGTTACATTGTTCGGGTAATCTACACGTTATTTCCCTGAAAAATGTTACCAACTCTTCAGTAACTTAAAAATACCTTTATTAATTGGTGACAAACACAGGAGTGAATAACACAGCGGAGTGGTTTTTGCTACCATTCTGGGGTCAGATTATAAAAATCAGTTTGAAACCAGCTCAGGCTTAAAAACCTTAGCGTGATATATTTGTAACAAGGGTGACATGCTTGGTTATATTTAATTAATTACAAACCCTTTTTGGACCGCGTAAAAAGTTAAACGTTGATACTAAACCAGTAATAAAAATCCTTACAAATTTTGTCAGAATCTTCAAAATAAGCCATTACTAGTCCTGATCAGAATTGGATCCCAACATTGACTATCTAATGATTTAAGGTAAACAAAACTGAATAAAAGATAATAAACATGGTAATTTCAACATTCTCCAAGGTTGCTTATTGAAAAAAGAACTAAAACAAGATAAGACAGATAGTTATTGTATCTGCCACAAATGGATAATATAGTCAATCCAAAAATTATGAACCTCCTCAAGCCCATATACAAAGCTAAGCCTTCCTAGACCCATTGCAAGCATGCGCACGGGATTACCACATCTTCCCCTATAGAATAGATCTTTCTGGCCTCAGACACCATCACTACGCAATTTTGCATAATGAAGAAGTTGCTACGACCAGCTAAACCCCTAGGTCAGACCTCCTATCCACTGATGACTCCATGAGCTCCTTCCTCCTTTAGTAAGAATTTAACTCAAGAGACACTTGCAAAAATGTCAATTAACCCATGCTACTTGTAAATTTGACGACCACTTTATAGTGGTTACTTTGTAATTGTACAGGAAAGGGGACTTCATTGTCCCTATATTCCACCACTAAGTCTATCCCCTCCGTGTGGAGCTGTAAGTTTCCTACCTTCACCGCTTTTTACTTATACAGGTGTCATTAAATTCTGGCCCAAAGTCCGTGAACTCCTCAAAGCTCAACTGGGGTCTGGTGTAAACATTTCAGTTATACTGCACATCTTATGTTCATTAAATAGCTTGGTGAATAAAATGAATGTGATGACAATAGTAATGAAGACTATTGTCTTAATTGAGCTCTTCACAACCAAGCTGAGTATTTTTTCATCACTAGTTCAGGTGCTAACACTTCCTCCTGATACTTGAAGGTAATTCTGGAAGATATGGGAACCTTTTCCTTTGACTCTTCTATCCGCTTAGTTTAGAACTAGTTGGACAAGTGAAACCATATCCCTTTAACTTTAATCTTAAGAGTTGGAAAACGACAGATAAATCAATGATCTCTTTCTTTTTCATTCTATTCACC
Organism: Massospora cicadina; assembly: GCA_022478985.1. NCBI lineage: Eukaryota > Fungi > Entomophthoromycota > Entomophthoromycetes > Entomophthorales > Entomophthoraceae > Massospora > Massospora cicadina. The sequence continues at coordinate 213,854 of JAKSZP010010560.1, forward strand.
TGAGCACACCTTATAAATCGCAAAACAATTTAAATGTCTTTGAAAGTTTAGCCTTTCAATTATACTTTATTTTTTAAAAATAAGGGATTTGTATAGGAAAATCTGACGCCCAGCTTTTAAGTTGGTTCCTTAATAGGACTGGCAGATGTTCTTGATGTTTGGCCCTTAGGAACTATCTAAAAATGATTATTACTTTATCCATCTAGTAATATTCCACCGCCAACTAGATCAAAATTCCTCCTGAGATGAGTATCTGAAGAGAGTGTCCAGACATATTTTCTCAACCCTTGCGAATTATCCTTATTAACTTATCAACTTGCTTAGGTAATAGTACCTTTTGCCCATTAACAGCAGATTGCGTTGCCTAAGAGTTTAACCAACAAGATACTGCAAGTAAAGCGTTGTCAACGCCCAGCAATTACATCAAAACTCTTCTTTGATCAGCAAAAAACTCTGCCAAAATGATACAAAATTAACTTAATTATCAATTAAAATATTTTATAGTTAACCCGCTTGTAAAATAATGTCAGGAATTTCCTTGATAGAGCATCAGTTATTTAGTGGGATCAAATCCCATTGCATTAATTAACATCCATAAGCAATCACAAAAAACAAAGGCTACCATATCATTTGATAAACTTACACATCCACTATGGTAAGCCCCATAAAGGATAAAGCATAGAAAACTATAATTGCTTAAGCTGGATTGTGTGGGCATACTTAAATCATAACACATAGCCTTCTTGACCAGATTATCTTGTAAAGATGAATTCTTGATTGCAGACGCCGCTTCATTAACAGGACAAGATTAGCCATCATAGTTTAAATTCAATCTCGCAGAGTAAAACTTCTTTTTACTTGCTTGATGTGTCTCTTCATGTCCCTTCTCTTTGACATGTTTCCTACATCACCTTCTCACTGCTCCTTTGAGTGCGGTTCTACAGCCTATGCCATACCAGGACTACCATAGTCATTCTCATTGATATGATGTTCTGAAAACAAGGTATTGAGTTATCTGTTAGATTTTTAAGGCCAAGTACTCAAAAGCTACGTTATTAATTGCTATAGCTCCAGCAGTATCTCTTAGTAAACTTTCTGTTACTAGAACTAATCTTTTGGATGAAAAAGGGGTCTTTGTCAAGGTAAATTTATGCAAAAATGCAGGCAATATCTCTAGGCAACTGTTGAAATCATAGCTTTTTCAACGCTCGTGGTGATTATTTCACAAGATTCTAAAAATTTAGGTGGGGGAGTGTATCAAAACGTTCCTGATGTCATTAAAGATTTGGGGGAGTTTTTACACCACTTATATGATAAATAAGTGAACTTTAAATAGTAGTAAAATGTTTATACATATAATTTTTCAAGGTAATTGAGGGGATCAATAGTGAACCCTCTCGATATCTTGCTAATTAGTAATTAAATTACTTTGAGGTTTGAAGTTAATATGTGAGAAATTTGGTATAGGCTGAAAAATAGCTGAATTAGGGAATATGGGGCTTTGACCTATCTGAGCTCATGAGACTCGCCTCACTTTGCAATCTTTTTCTGCTAAGCATCACTTTTCGAAAATCAATTCAGCCTGAAATTTAGCTCCACTAAAGAAATTTACGAAAACTATTAGCAAATATGGCGGGAAACCCCGCAAAAGAACCCGCAGGCTATGCCAAACGAGCCAGCACCACCCCTCAAATGAAGCAACCCTCGGTTACCCACCTCAGGGTCAACCAGAATCACCCGCTCTCAAGCAGCAGCCATGAAAGCAGGCACCACCCCCCAACCTGGAGCTACTCCAACTAGCGCCAGTTCACCTGATCGCACTTCTGCAACCTGCACGCCTAACAGCTCTGTGTGCGCTGCCTCCCACCAACCCGCTGGGCCCCCTCTAACCAAGGAGGCCATCACCCACGCTGTTTAATGGCGTCTGCTCAGTTGAATGCAACTCAGCCCATCCAGACATTCACCTCCCCCATTGTGTCAGCTAATTCAGCCCCATCTATTATTGCTGACGCCGTGTTTCTGGCTTTCTCCATGAGGGGCGATACCCAGCTACCTGGCCCCCAAATCCTCAGATGTAAGGTTGGATTAGCTGCACATTCTGGTTCACTAAGCACCAGTTGGGACAATCTACTCTTCCCAATGAGGATTCAAATGGTTCGGATTTTGGAACTTCACACCAGTTCCAATCTCACCCGTCCCATTTAAACCCCATAATCGGCACTTCTCAAGTCGGCACTTTATCTCAATATGCTGAAAACGACCAATTCACCAATCAGCCAATGAGTTTTGCCCACGAAATCACACCAAATACTCGGGCTGCATTTACCCAAATAGATTGGGATGGTGATGAAACATCGCCCTCCTCCCAGATTGGCTGGAGTTAATTCCAATCTGGATGGAACTCCCCAATTTAGTGAGGCCCAACAATCACCTGGCCCCCAAACCCTCGGATGTAAGGTTGGATTAGCCGCACATTCTGGTTCACTAAGCACCAAATTGGGACAATCTACTCTTCCCAATGGGGATTTAAATGGTTCAGATTTTGGAACTTCACTTCAGTTCCAATCTCACCCATCCCATTTAAACCCCATAATCGGCACTTCTCAAGTCGGCACTTTATCTCAATATGCTGAAAACGACCAATTCACCAATCAGCCAATGAGTTTTGCCCACGAAATCACACCAAATACTCGGGCTGCATTTACCCAAATAGATTGGGATGGTGATGAAACATCGCCCTCCTCCCAGATTGGCTGGAGTTAATTCCAATCTGGATGGAACTCCCCAATTTAGTGAGGCCCAACAAACCGCCCCTCAATTCAATATGACGCCAGCAACTGCTGTAACATTCCAGAAACAAGGGAACTCCGCAAACTTGTCCAAACCACCAGCTCACACTCAACCTGCAATTGCAGCCCAAAGCAAACACAAACGTACCAAAGGAGCCACTGGGGCGTGGCAAAAACCTCTGGCACCAACGCTACCCAAAGCTGATCCCCGTGAAGTGGCGTCTATTGCTGATGTTAAGAAGAAATGGGCCGAAACTAGAGCGCAAAAAGCTCTACCTCGCTCAACCCTCTCCCACGCAATTCGCCTTTATTATGGGCATAACCCTGTTGAATTCTATACAGAGGATTACTTCTCATACTTTGCAGCGATTGCGGAGACATTCCCTATTAACACCACCATCCATGAATCAGTGGAGGGCCACTACATCGATGTGGGCTTCACTGAAGCTGCCCTTGCCGACCATGCTGCCACCCTCCAGGTCATTATTCCACGCGGATCTCTTCACATCTCCCGCACACGCTCTCACGTGGAGAAAATTTCATGGGTTACTTTTTCCAACCTACCAACGACTGTTGATCCTGAGTCTCTTAAACTGGCACTCCATCGTGGTTTAATGGAGTTTGAATCTGTTCTTTCAGTGGACTTTAACGTCCCCTCTTACTATGCTCCCACTCAAAGAGCTCGCACTGCTAGGGCGTCGTTCATCCCCTCCCCCACTGTATTCCGTAACATTGAGGTTATTCCTCGTGTGGCGGTAGTTGGGGCATGCCCTGAGATCTTTTTTGTCGACCCTGATCAGGCGCGCCCCGGTGTTCATGGTGTAACGCCCTTAGACACTTGTATAGTGGCTGCACAGCTCGAAAACAAGCCCTCTTAGCCACCACCCAGGGCCTAAACCAGGCCAAAAACGATCCCACGTGGCTGCAGCAGCAATTCCACAACCCACACAATGGGTTCCCGTTCAAGACCTGTCCCCTGAGGCCTTACGCCTAGCAGTTGAAACAGCTAACCCCACTATTGGTATGGGATACCTTCGCGCTCATGCCCCCCTTCCAATGGGCACCCCCTCCAATCTCCCAGAGTCAACTCCCTCTCTCACCAAGCGCAAGGCATCTCCCACAGGGTGCCCCTCGTCAGCCACCCCCACTCAGGGCTCCGCGGCACCCCCACCAACCTCCACCAGCAATTTATCGCATCAACCCTCAGCTCCCAATGGAGCTATGCCCACCAGCATGGACTGGCAACTCGCGGCCTGCGGTAGAAGTGCCACCTCAAAGAGTCCTACCCCAACCCCACAGTCCATTTCACGCGGATCCTTTGCAGGGTTGGAGGAAGTGAATATGGACTCAGAATCATCAAATGGGGACACCGCGGAGGTCACCATTGAGCACCCTCAGGTCCTTCCCCTGCAACGGAGCGGGGCAGCATCCTAGGCTGGCTTACTGGGTCCTCCGCCCCCCCACCCTCTCCTTCCCTCAAAACCCTCGACGCTCCTCAAGGATTGCAGCTAATAGTCAAGCTAAAGGACTCAAAACTAGCCGCTTCACAGCAGCAGGTTTAAGCGCTGGCAACCCCCCAGGACATGGAGGGGAACAGCTATGAGTCCCTATGGCAGCACCCTGGCCCTGCAATCCATCAACGCAAATGGGATGCGGGACTTTAAGCGGAGAGCCCGCCTCCTCCGAAACTTCAGGTCAGCACAAATTGACATCGCTGCTGTCCAGGATCCCCATATCCTCCCCCACGAACAATCTGCATGGAATGAACAGTTTGGAGGCAACTCCTTCTGGAAAACATGCTGCCCTTATTGTTTTGAATCCCCGGGTTAAAACCCATTCTTTTTCACAATATCTAGGTGGCCGCCTCATACTGGCCAAACTCACCACTCCTGACTTCTCCTTCTTCGCTGCAAGCATCTACCTGCCTAATGCAGGTCAAGAGCAAAATCGGCTCTTGGAAGAGCTCCTCCAACTCAATCTCCCACGGAATACAGTCCTCTTAGGAGATTTCAACACAACCATAAGTCGCGTCCATGACTCTTACATACCTTCAGCAAAGGAACGCCCTGGATCAAGTCGCCTCCAAGATTTCCTTCGCCTGAGTGGCTTTATAGATGCGCTTCCACCCTCCACGTCTGGCCTAGGTTGCATGACTAGGATCCAGTATGATGGAGGAGCTTTCCAGTCAGCGTCACGCATAGATATGGCACTGATTGGCCCCCTGCTAATTGGCCGCGTCTCCTCTCCCATCTCTCGTGACAACCATCTGAGTGATCACAGGTCACTCACCGTTGTCCTCACCACCACACTTAGACCGTCGCGTAGGTTCTGGCCTAGGGTTGCCCCAGCTCTTCTCAACAACCCCATCACTAAGGAGAAGCTGTCTATGACCATCCGGGAGACTCTCACCTCCCCCCACCCCACCTGCTTGACCACAAGGCTAAATGGGCGGTGACCAAGGAGGGCATCACCCGCGTTGCTTACAACTGTGCCAAAGCCCAGATGACTGCAGCTCGCGCCAGAGTCAAAAGGGCGGAAGCCAGAATCAGACATCTAGAGCGAAACTTCCAGCCTTCGCCCTCTCCCAGATGGTTGGAAGACTGGGAAGCGGCGCAGGAAGCACTCCGCTTGGAGCTCACACTGAAGGAAGAACGGGCAGCAAACTTTACAACATCTCATTATTATGCTCAATGGGAACGCCCCACCCGCTTCTTCTTTCAGAAACAGAAAGCCCGGTCAACAGCGCAGGATATTACTGCACTGAAGATTGGCACTACAACCACTTCAGATAAGGAGGAAATCACGCAGGAACTACACCGCTTCTACTCCAGCCTCTTCCATGCCACCCAGGTGGACCCATCGGACATCCAAGACTTCCTGTGGCGGGCTCCAGAGCCGCCCATTGACCCACGGGCTGATGAGGCTCTACTGGCGCCTATTTCCATCCAGGAGGTGATGGAAACCCTTCTGAAATCCCCACGGCTTAAAGCCCCAGGCCCAGACGGAATACCCTTTGAGGTGTACCTTCTGGAACCTGCAGTGATAGCCAGAACCCTCCGCGACCTCTTCGCTGCACTCTTAGTGAATGGCGAGGTCCTCCCCAACTCCAGAGGCTCAATCACGACCCTCATTCACAAGAAGTCAGACCGTGAGAACCTGGCGAACTGGCGCCCCATAGCGTTGATCAACACAGACCACAAGCTCTTCACGAAGCTTCTGGCCAACCGCATCACCAAACGGGTGTCACCTCGCCTCTCCCCATCCCAGTACGGTTTTATTCCGGGGAGGTCGTTATGGGACAACTATAATGACCTTCACGTGACTTTGACTGCTAACTCTCGTAAGGTGAATGGCTTTGTGGCTCTCCTGGATATTGAGAAAGCATATGATCGGGTAGCCTGGTAGTATATTGATGCTTCCCTGGCCCGCTTCCATCTCCCACCTGCAGCTAGGCGCTGGATATCAGCGCTCTATGACCAGCTCCACACCAGAGTCCTGGCGCCAATGGGTTTTACAGTGGCAGTACCAGTTGGACAAGGTCTCCGGCAAGGGGACCCCCTGAGCCCTATCCTTTTTAACATCACCCTTGACCCCCTCTTGGCCTCCTTACAGGACAAGCTAACAGGGATTCTGGTCCCAGGTAAAGCCCCCACACGCACCATGGCATTTGCAGATGACACTGCCATTGCATTTGGCTGCCCAGGGGATGTTGCCCTCGCTGCTGTGACCATTGAGAGGTACACCAAGGCGTCCAACGCCATGGTCAACACCTCCAAGACAACAGTTGTACAGGTTGGCTCCCCCACCTTCCCCCCACCATTTGGTATTGAACCTGAGCGCGGTACCTTCCATTACCTGGGTGTTCTCACCAACCAACAAGGAGTTGCGCTAAAAGACAATGAGGACTTTCTCCTTGCAGCAGTTAACTCCAGGATTGCCAGCTGGAACCGGCGGCACATCACCCCCAGGGTCGAGCTCTGATGCCCAATGTGTTCCTTCTCTCCAAAGTCTGGTTCCTAGCGCACGTCTGCCCATTCACAGATGCCTTTTATACGCGGATCAATGTACTCCTCCGCTGTTGGATCTGGGGCTCAAACCATCCACCAATGGCCCTCTCAACCATTGCCCGACCCTGCAATGAAGGGGGCCTAGGGCTTCTGGACACGCGATCCCACGCCACCACAATCTTCCTGAAGTTCCTATGGCCGATTGTCTGCTGGGACGCGACCCCCATGCCCCAATGGGCGCCCGCCCTCCGCCAGTCAGTGTCAGCAGCTCTGGGTCTTCCTAGAGCATCTCTGACCTCATTTAGGGAGTGGCTCACAAACCACCCAGGCCATCGCCTAAAACCATCCTCATCCCCCTACTGGAACCAGGCTCTCCTTGCCCTGAAACGAGTAGGCGCGCGGATCCACCATGCCTTCCCATACAGAAGGGAAGGCCCTGGCCTCAGCCCACATCGCCATGCAATTGTGCACAATGGACAAGTTGTCACAACTCGCCTCAACCCCCAAGATCGTCCTCCCATCCGACCAAGAATCCTTGAGCTCCTCCCTCTCTCCGTGAGATTTGACCTTAAGGAATTGTGGAAGGACGTCTATCACCCCATCCTGTCAGCAAAGGTGTCCAACACCTTATGGAGGGTGCTCCACTGTTCATACATGACAGGGGACCGGACTGGCCCTACCTTCCAGCACCAAAGCTGCCCCCGCTGTGTGGAGCCTATTGACTCCCACCTCCATCGTTTTTTCACCTGTCCAGGTGTCGCCGCATTTTGTCCAAAGGCCCGCGCGCTCCTCCATGCTCAGCCCTGGTCTGGACACCCTGTGCAAGACCTCATGTTTGAGCAGACATTGCCTGGTTGCCACCGACCCCTCCGTGTCCTCGCCTATGCCACAGCCATCTGGACCATCCATAACTCCTTCCTTCATGCTGCCTTTGACCAGCAGGTGTGGACCCTTCCACACATGATTACCCACTTTCAGGTACACTTTGAGATGGCCCTGAAGGTCTGCACTATGTCGCCAACCCTCCCCGCTCAGTTGTCACTGCAGCACGGCTCTGGCGCGCAAACCCCCCTCCCTTTCTCGATGCCTCCTCCCTCCCCTTCCCTCACCTCAGGCTCTTAGGAGCCCAGGCGTAATTCAATAAACATCGATGAATCCCCCTTGGGTTGGGGCCATCTAGTACTAAAAAAAAAAAAAAAAAAGAGACTCGCCTCACTTCAACTCAACAGCTGAGGGAGGGTCAATAATGGGTAAGGTAAACCCAGGGGTAAAGATTTATAATATGTGAACCAATTAACTGGCGGGAAAATATTTACACCTTGTGAGACTCTCTACAAGCCTACAAAAGGGGTGGTCTCCACTTAAGGTGTTTAAACTAAGCTGCAGGGGGATGTGGATGAGGCTTTGAATGGCTCCACTGATTCCGCCGTAGGTTTAGCGCAACCCTACTACCCACAATAAATTATTTGGCCAAGGAGGGGGATTAGACAAATTACCCCATTTAAGGGATTCCACCAATAACTGACCAGGGTTTTATGTGCGATATCAGACTTATTAAACTTCAATAAACTCTTATTATATAATCAACCCTGATATTATCTGAATTTGCTCCCTCTAAGAGTGTTAGGGGGAGAAAAAGGGCGAAAGAACTGGCCATAAACTCAATTTGTAAGTAACTTCTGTAGTAAGGGATTTGATAGAGTACTCATCTTCTTACTTATAAGTGAATACAAAAAGACATTCCCAAATAGACCTGAACTTCTTAAATCTAGGAGTGATATGATGAAGGTTTATAACACCAAGTCTGATACTTGGAAGAAAGGAAGAGGGGGCCGGAGCTCATTAGCAGCTTAGCCCCCTTTTGTGACAGTTTCGGCCAATTTGGTCATAGCCTCATATTGTAACTAATTGATGTGCTGTGCAAACTCGTTCATGGCATGCTCAGGATCAGTTTTGGCAGAGAATATATCTTTGGCTTATAAGTCTGACACTCCACGTTCTTGTCCATACAGATGCGTAAAGGAGACAATTTGAGGATGCGGTGGTAACTGATACAGTAGGCCATGATGGCACTTGGTTTTTACAGTTCCCAGTAAAGATGGTCTGAAGTGGCAATTTTACGTAGTATAGAGACCAGGGTTCCATTGACTCATTCCACGGTACAATTAGTAGTTAGGTTATAGGAGGCTGAAAAGAGATGTTGCGCTCCCATGGAGGTAGCAAGTATCTTCACAACTCTGGAGGTAAGTTTTTCCCATTGTCACAGAGCAGGACCTGGGGGCAACCATGGATAAAGAATATATACTGATAAAGGAAGTGGCCGTACCTTGTTAGTTTTAGTAGGGAGAGCCACAGCATCAACTCGTTTGGTAAAGTGATCGATGCCTACCAAAGTATATCGGATTCACCCTTTAGTCTGTGGTAGGGATTAACCACATTTATATTATTGTATGGAAGGGTTGTTGAGGAATAGTAGGTTGGTACTGATACCGGGCCTTGAAGCTGTATTGCTTATTGCAGGTCAGACAGGCATCCAGGACCTCAGTTATGGTCTCCATGAAGCCTTCTTAGTAGTAGCTCTCTTTAACCCACTCGTAAGTCTTTCATCCCACGCTATGTCCTAGAATAGAATGAAACTCTAAGATCACAGGTACTCGCTCTGTTGCTCGGAGATAAGGCAGCTTGTTTTCTCCTACATTTTTTCATCTTTTCCTTCTCTCCACCTTGTTGTTGTGGGAGTGCCGAGCTAGCATCTTCTGTACAGGATCATCCTCATCAGCCCACGCATCAGGACACATGAGGAAGTCATGTAACCTCTCAGCTTCACCATTGTCTAAGTGAAGGACCAGTAGCAACGTTAACCTGTCAACGTTCATATGCCAAGTTTCTGCCCTGTGCTCAATTGTCATGTAGTAATGGTGGCTCTTCAAAGCCCATTGAGCTTACCGTCCAGCGGGATCTTTCTTATTCTGTAACCGCTTCAAGGAGGCGTGGTCCATAACTACTTTGAAGAGAGTCCATTATAGGGAAGGGTGATAGTATTATATAGCGAGCAAGACGGTAAGGCATTCCTTCTCAGTGACGTGGTTGCATCTAGTTTTTAGAGCATCTTGTTAAAGTATGACACGGGATTGACCCCATGCTCATCAATTGAGCCAAGATAGCTTTAACAGCATAGTCAGAGGCATCTGTTAACAAAATAAAGGGCTTGCTATAGTCAGTGTGGCGGAGGATTGGCCTTTGTTGCAGCAACATTATCAGATTCTCAAACGCAGCCTTTTGTTCAGTCCCTAATGGAAATGGAGTGTTTTTAGCCAAGAGGCGGACGAGAGGCTCAAAGAGGTGGGCGAATTTGAGGATGAATTGTTGGTAATACCCATCATGCCCAAAATATCTGATGTCACGAAGGTTTTGGGCGGGGGCATTATGGATATTGCTTCAACCTTGCCTTGGAGGGGTTGAATCCCATCTTGAGAGATATCGTGCCCAAGGAGATCCAGCTTCTTCTTAGAGAAATTACGTTTGGAGGGCTTCAACTTGATTTTGGATTCCCGCAAGCTTGGAACACTTCTTTGGAGGTGTGAGTTTCTTATTGAAAGTCAAAAAAAAACTTTGATGTTATCGAGATAGACAATCATACAACTCATCTTAAGATCCTATATGTATTTGATACATCACCCACTGAAAAGTTGCAGGTGAATTGCACAAACCCTGAGATAGCCGAGTGGGTTGGAACAAGCCCCCCGCTGCAGATAAGAGCGCATTTTTACTGGTCCTGGGGATAAAGCTCCATTTGCCAATAACTACTAGCCAAATCCATAGTGGAAATGAACTTGGATCCAGAGAGTTGGGCAAAAGCATCATCAATATGGGGGATAGGATAACTATCCTTCTCGGTGAGGTTGTTCAGTCTGAAGTAGTCCATAACAACCCAATGCCCTCCATATTTCTTCTTTATCAGATGAAGATGTGATGACCAAAGCTTTAGGAAGGCACCAGCAACCCAGCGTCCATAAACTATTTGAGCTCCATCCGCATCTGTAGCTCCTCAACTTTTGTTTTGTGGTAGGGTTTATATCAGATGGTATGAGAATCCATAACATCAATGGTTTGAATCTAGCCCTTAATGTGCCCATAGTCAGTATCAAATTTGGAGAAAATGTCACTATAGGCCTTGAGCAAGGTGTGGACTTTGTCAATCTCAGTGGGAGTTATTTCATCAGAAATATGAACGGTAGACAGAGTACATAAAAATTTGTCAGCAGGTAAGCCCATATCATCCATAGACCTTATACAGTGAACTTGCTTGATGTCCTCAATGGGAATCAACAAGCCTCTCCCAATCTAAAGCTGCTTCTTTGAAACCAATTTCTTCTTCGTGAAATTCCCCAGCAGGGAGATTAATAGGTTGCTGATAGGCTGGGTCTAGCACGCCTAGCAATACTCTGGGCTCTAGCAGGCTAAATTCCTCGATGTTGATTAGGTTCAAGAGACAGTTGTGGGGGATTTCAAGGTAAACCTAAGTGTTAATAACCCTTTGATCACCCTCTTTAATTAAAACCTCTTCGGAAGCATTTAAAGGAATACCCTATAAGGCGTCACTAATTCATGCATCTTATTTATATTCTTCATACCGCTGTATAGTGCAGGGATAAGGCGGAGGAGGGGTACTCAACTGTGCAAGCGCATTCTTTTTTATTAAGCTCATTGTTGGCCAGTAGAGGAAACTCGTAGATAAGCAGGGAGAGATAGCCCTACTTCAAATTGATAATCCCATTTTACTCAAACATAAATTAGGTATTAATGAGTAGATCATAGGTGTTGTTAACTAGGGCCACAGCTGGATCCAACAAGATGAGCTTCCCAAATCAGATGGGCAGAGAAGAGTATGCGCCAATAGTGCAAGTGCTGGAAGGACCAGCAGTACCAGATTTAGGTGTAGTTGAGTTCAGGGGCTAGATTATTTTTGATGGGTTTGGATGACACAACATTCAAAGGGGATCCAGTGTCAAGAAAAGCTGTGAACCGTACTCCGTTGATGATGACCTCCACCTTGGTTAAGGTTCCGCCCAGGTTGGGGGAAAGAGCTAGGACCTCCTTTAGCCAGAGAGTAGAAGCAAGTTTCTTGGAAGTTTCAGGGTATTTATTGTGGATAGACTGCAGGGTCTGAACACACTTAGTGTATTGGATCAGCGTCTCAATGAGCTGATCAGCATCACAAGAAGTATCAATAACCTCAAAACTCCTCAGCACTTGACAGAGGTAAGTTCAGCAGGGTATCCTATCCATGTCTACTCTTTCAGTGTTCAATTTGTAAGTTACCTCCACTTCACCTGAGGCTCCTATAACATAATAACTGACGTCTTCACAACCCTCTTAAGATTCATCATCGATGGTTATTAATGCACGTCAGGGAGCCCATAGGATGTAAGGTAGGTTCAGGGCTTCCCTTATTGCTGGATAGGGCCTGGGTTGCTCATTCACCTTAATAACTTTTAGAGGAGGCGTTAGATTTATAATGGCTCTGAACTTAGCCTTTGAAGTAGCAGGTTTGGGCAGCCCCATGGCCTCAAGTTTTGAACTAGGGGCAGTTAAAGAAGAGGCTGAGGGGGACAGTGGCAGAAGAATGGAGGGATGTGACAATTGATACGCCTTGGATAACTGCTCTGAAGAATGAGGAGAGCAAGGAAAAGGGATAACTGACTTCAATGGCTGATCTTATAGAACTGAAAATTGAGGGGAGCACTGCCCCGTCACTGCTAATATCATCAAACTATCCTTACATGGTGGAGAAGCATCTAGTTGCCGCAGCACCAGGAGAGCAGGTTACCCAAGAGAGACTGCCAAATAAGAGGCTAAAGGATTCAGAGTTGATTCTCACTTCAGAGCTCTTTGCGTAAGGTCAAGTTCTTAAAAATTAGCCTTCTCTAGAAGAGCCTCTTTAATATCACGTACATTTTGGAAGGCGCTCTTGACTGAAGAGATATGTATTGTTAAAGAGGGATGTACTCCAAGACAGCAAAGACAGAAGTAATAGCATCATCTAGAGGGAGCATATATCCAAGCATATCTGGTGTGCTTCACTATAGAATTTCTCAACAAAAAAAAAGGCGATCAATTCTCCTTTTTTAGGGTAAGGTCCATGTAGGCCTGTTTTTGTCTTTTCAAACTTTGCGCGAAGCCAAAAATATCATTAGGAGCTTGCTTAATCTCCGCCCAGGTGCTTAGGGCGACCATGATTGGAACTATTATCTCCTGTGCCACACGGCTCAAGCATGGAAGGATATATTTAACTTTTTGCTAGTCAGTTGCTCCTTTCATAACTGATTCATAAATGAAAAAGAAAGGAGTCAATACTACCCTAACATGAACTAACTTTTCTCTGATAGGGGGGTTTATCAATTATAGGTGAGGCCCCATGAGGGCCATGAGAAGAGTGCTGCTCAAACCTTTTAAGTCGAGACAAAGCAATAGCTGTTGTTCTAAAGCAGCTAGCCTGGGTTAGATGCAACAAGGAAGTTGTGAGGGCCACTTTCCCCCACTAACCTTCATTTTTAAATCTAAATTTAAACTTATTATGAGGCACACAAACCAGGGGATGAACATTACTGAAGCTCAAAGAGTGAAAAAAAAAAAACTGAACGAACTAATCACTCAAACTGAATGAAAATGACTGCTCAAATGAATGGGCAAAACATAACGATTGAGACACCAACCTACCAGGTGGGATAGCGCCGAGGCGCTCAACCTACCATGGTGGAAGGGGAGGGGGGATCAGGTGCTCATCCTCAGTCCCATGCTCCTCTTTGGTGAGAGCGTGGGACAATGAGGAGAGCAAAGGGGTGGGGTGATCAGCGACATGGGGAGCAAGTATGCTAATGATCAGTTGTTTGAGGAAATTACCAGAGGACAGTAAGTCGCCGATGTATCTGGAAATGGTGGCCTCCGCCTTAATGCGGAGGGCAGGGATTTGGGACAGTGAAGCCACAGAGGTGCGGGTGACTCTTGGGTTGGCCTGCGAGGCAGAAACCACTTTCTGGATGGCTTCCTTAGCGCGCCTGTGGGCAAACAGAAGGGTCTGTTTGTTTGTCGTGGATGTGGATGTCTGGATGATGGGAGGCGAGAGTTCCTTGGCTTATGCCGCTACTGATGACTTGGCCATCTCTCAGATGGTGTTTACATCAGGGTGGGCAGCTGCTGCAACAGCGAGATTGTGGTCCAATTAGAACTCTAAGGCGTCCAGTTGGGGACATAAAACTGTTGAGCGACCAGTTTGGGATTCTGTATCTGGATAAACTTGTCATATGTGGTCTTCAAGGCTTCAATAAAATTACCCATCTCATCAGTTTCAGCCAATGAGGACCATGTATTCAAGTCAAACTCAAAGTTGGAGTCAGCGAATTAAAGTGGTGTGGCTGGCGATTACAGGATAATGTGGGAATCCACATTGGTCCAAGCCATTTCCTGATTGGATGAGGTGCAAGTGGCACGGGGCGAGGCACAAGTGGCGCTGGCCTGAGGAAGGGGCTGATTAGCTGCAGCGGGCAACAAAGAGGCAGCAGGCTTTGGGGGAGGGGGTAGGATTGTACCCCATGCCAGAAAAGCAGTGGGGTGCGGGGCAAAATTGGGGCCAGGCGATGATAGTGCTGGGTCTGAGTAAGCCGCAAGTGAGAGCATTTATGCTTTGAGTGATCTAACTCAAAGCAGGACGTACAGATTGTCCTTCCGCGCTTAATATGGGCCCATAATGTGTGGTTGGGGGCAGAGGGAATGATGGCGCAGGGGGAAGCAACAACGCAATTTTTAAAATTTTGGGCTGATCGTGGTGAATGCTTGAGGCCCAGCTAGACGAGTGGCCCCATTGGGGACCACAAACAGAAGGATGGGGTTGGAGCCATACGCGGCCAAACCTTCCATCAACTCCTGATGGAGCATTGCAGGGGAGATGGGTGGGCAACCCCGCGAACTGGACTACCATGGCGGTGTCAGTGGGGAGCCAGGTGCGTGTTGTTGGTATAGGGGTGCCCTGGTACACTAGGGGCACTGTAGCCACAGTGGCGGCATCAGCTTCTCAGGTGAAGCTGAGGTCAAAATACCCCTTAAAAAAGCAGAAGTCTATGAATCCAGCCAGCAGCATCACCGCCTGGGCCAAGTCAATTAATGCTTGTTCTGCATATGGGAACAATCTCCTGTACTCGACCTAAAGGCCAAAATGGAGCTGGGAGTAGGGGCAAATGAGTGGGCTGCAAGGCACAGCCTGGGTATGTGCCAGGTTGATGGCGAGATCCTTGGGCGGATTAAACCAACCCAATACTTTGGTAGGACTGGATGAACCAGTCTGAGCCCATTTTACCGCCGGATAGAAAATGCTGGGTGGGGTTTCGCCGCTGCCCCACACTGGATCAACTGGTGGCAAATCCAACATCATTGGTGATTAAGTGGGAGCAGCTGGCGTTTGATCAATAGTTGTTCTCTTACTATTTTTTAAATAAATCATTTGCTCAAAAGTGACTTCAAGTGGAAAGAAAATTTAGTGCTATTATTTTACTCCCACCAAATTGCCTGAGATCAAAAGTCTAACCTTTATTTTTAATAAAGTGTTTTTTTTGGTGTACAGGGCCCCTGTAGTGAGCACCACTTGTTGGAATCCTGGCTTTTTCAACGCTTATGGTGCTTAGTGCACAGGATTCTAACAATTTAGCAGAAAAGGGAGTATTGAAATGCTCTTGCTGTTAAAGATTTAGGGGAGTTATTACATCACATATATGAAAAATAAAGAACTTTGATAAGTACTAAAAAGTTGGATTTTATAAGTTTTTTACAAGGTTAAAAAGGGGATCAAAGGCGAATTCTCTCAATATCTTGCTACTTAGTATTTAAATCACTTTGAGGCTCAAAGTGAGAAATGCAAGAAATTCTGTATGGGATGAGAATAGTCAAAATTAGGGAATATGAGGTTTCAACCTTTCAGAGCTCTAAAGACTCACCTCACTTCAACTTCAAAGCCAAGGGAGGGTTAATAGTGGGTAAGGTAAACCCATGGGGCAAGAATTTTATATATTTGAACCAATCAACTGGTGAGAAAGTTTTTGCACCTTGTGGGACCTCTCCAAGCCTATAAAATGGGGTGGTATCCGCTTAGGCTTTTGAACTAAACTGCAAGGGGGATGGGGAGGAGACTCAGATCGGCTCACCTGATTCCGCCATGGGTTCCGCGCAACCCTACTACCCACAATAATTATTTGGCCAAGGAGGGGGCTTGACAAATTACCCCACTTAAGGGATTCCACCAAGACTTGACCAGGGTTTTTTGTGCGATATTGGACTTAATATCCATTACATTCTTATTACAATATTGAACCTGTAGTTGTCCAACAGCAACGAAGGCAATCTCTATTATTACTAGGCAAAAAGTACTACAAATGAGAATATTCTTATATAGAATTTGGGGCATTTATATATTTATTAAAGTATGGGATTGAGTAGGTATGACAATTTCTGGAATGATACAGCGGAATGAGGAGGATTCTGTGGGAACAATCTTTCCCAATTGATTTATTATGTTCAGATGATCTCAGACTGGAAAGACCCTTATCATTTTTTCTGACAGATGAATTAGGGATTAAACCTTTAGCTGCTCAACCAGGAGTTCATTGCTTGTTGCAATTACAGTTGCTTCTGCAGCAGCAGAACTCCTTTGAGTGATTTTCAAATATCTTTCATTCAAACTTCATTTGAGATAGTGCGAATCCCACCATCCTGATAATGCCCCCTCAAGACCTTATGAGGAGGGTCTTAGTTCAGATAAATCTAACGTGGACTGGATTTACAATAGAGCCCAGAATGTTAGAGATGATTGAGTACTCCAGTACTCAACATTATTAACTTGATATGGTCCTGGCCATAACATACCAAGTTTATGAACCTGACCCCCTTCTGGAGGTGACAGAACAATAACATAACTTCTTGCAGGTAATCAGGAAAAATATGCTTCTGTACATTTCTTGAACCGCATCTCGTCTACTGATAGTTCCCATAGCCTTGGCATCCAAAATTTGTTAAAAAATATATACACCAGCCTTTTTATTGCAAGTTTAGTTGTTTCTGGCTTGGAAGTTTCCAATATGGGTTGAACACTTACAGGTAAAATGAGCTCTTAACCATATATAGAGCTCAAAAAGATGACATCTGGATAACTTGATGGTAACTCATTTTGTATGCCAAACTAGACACTGGAAGGTATATTTCTACCAAGATGGTTTGGAATGAGCCATCATGAGGAGAATGGTAAATAGAGCTCCTTTTTTGTTCCACTGCCAGTTGGTGGCAGGATGATATGGAGCGATGAAGGAGATATACGAGCCAGTCAATTAAATAAGGTCAACGATTACATGAGATAAGAATTTGGTACCATTAATGGACAGAAGTACCTTTGGGCTACCATGGTTGGTGAAGACCTGTTTAAGGAAGATAAAGCGGTTGCTTTAGAAGTGGGCGAGGCATCTGAGATGGCCTCAACCCATTTTGTGAAGTGATCAACCGCCAGGATGATATACCAGTGGCCATACATCGCTGCAGGTAGTGGAACAAAAGTGTCAATACTTAGGGGGCAAATAGGGAGATAGAACCCATGACCTGGTGTTGATACGTAAGATTGGGAGGTTTCTGGATAGCACAAATAAGACAGGAATTGATGATGTATTGGAATGACTCAATCATCTATTCTCAGTAGCATTGCTCTCACAGCCACTGAGGGGTTTTCCTTACGACTCCATGGCTACAGTCAAACGGCCCTCCAGAGTGGTCTCCATTCTAGCTGATGGGCAGACATAAGGCAGCTTAGAGGTTCCCACCTGTTTATATAATAGCCCATTCTCAATATGGTCCACTCAGTCATTTTCTTCAGTTATTGCTAAGCTCAGGAGACTTTTAGATCCATTTCCTCAGGTTTCCCAATAAGGTTGCAAATTAATCTGCCATGGAGTCATAGAGGGTTAATATGGGTAATCATGAAAATCTGTCAATGTTTTGTCATATCATCTCAGCGAGATGAAAAATGGAAAAAAATCAAAAAATTGGAGCTTGATTGCCCAGCGGGCAAGCCATCCATTAGAACCTTTCATTTGTTGTAGCCAGCACAGAGAGACATGGTCTGTAAACACTGCAGAATAATTACATACAGGAAAGAACGAAAATTCTTAATGCCAATCAGGACAGCTAAGCAATTATGTTGGTGATGCTATGAAAACTCTCCTCCTGAGTTAGTGTTTTTCTGAAGTAAGCTATATGATAATCAACTTGATTTTGCATCAAGTTTTGCCATAATGGCCCCAACAGCCACTGTTGGATTTTAGGATTATAATAAGCTCACTGGTGCGTTGTAGGCCTAACTTCCAACAATTCAGGAGATTGACACCACTTTTATAAATAATAATCAAGCACCAAATATTAAAAAAACATGGAGTTTTATAGAATTTTTATTAGTTGTGGTAAGGGGAATAAAAGAGAACTTTCAAGATATCTTACCACTTTGTATTTAAACTGTATTAAGGTTTAAAGGGAAATCAATGCTAAATTTGGAATAGCTTAGTATTGTCAAATTAGGGAATATGGGATTCAACCTATCAGAGCTCTGGAAACTCAACTCACTTTTGCAGAATGGCCAATGAAAAGTCAATTGCTGGTAGGATATATCTGTGTGGCAATAAAATTTCATAAATTTTACCCAATCATGGGCGCAAAAAAATTTTCATAAATTTCACCCAATCATTGAGCGCAAAAATATTTTCGCCATGTGGGACCCCTTTCAACCCTATAAAAGAGGCCAGTTTCCAAGGTGTTGGTTGTACTAGATTTGCTTTAAGAGAAGGAGGGACCTCAGTAGGGCTCCCTGATTCAGCTGACAATTTTGTGAAATATGACTGCCAAATTTGTGTTTATTGCCCGAACATTAATAGAAGTGTTACCCCAATTTGAGGGTTCCACTGGGAATTGTCTAGGGTCTTTTGGCCAATATTTTTATTAATTCCCTATATACACACTTATCAATACATAAGACTTGTAATTTTCTGGAATTACCCCCTTCAAGAGTGGTAGGAGGTAATAAGGTCACAAGAACCGTCCATGAACTCAGTTAATGGTAAGGCCAGAATCAAGGGAATTAATGAAATACTCATCCCCTCGTTTATGGGTGATAATGAAAGGCCCTTCCCAGATGGACCCAAGCTTTTCCCTTCTAAGCATATTTTTTAGTACTAGATGGTCCCTTCTAAGCATATTACAGTTGTGGTAGTAGGGTACCAGATCTGACACTTGGAAAGAAGGGAGTGACAGCCGGAGATTATCGCCCACTTGGACCTCTTTAGTGACTGTTTTTGCTAAATTGGTCATCGCCTCAGACTGTAACTGGATGATGTGCTGCGTCAACTTATTTATGGCTTGATCCAGATTAGCACTAGCTGAGGAAACATCTTTGGCTAGTAACGCAAGCACCCCAGGTTCTCAGCCATACAATAAACGGAATGGAGACATCTTAAGTATCTGGTGGTAACTGATATGGTAGGCCATGAGGGCGCTGGGTAAGTAAAAATCCCAGCGAAGAGGGTCTGAGTTGGCCATTTACCAAAGTATAGAGACCAGGGTCCCATTTGCTCTTTCTACGGCACCATTGATGGATGGGTTATGGGAGGCTGAGAAGAGTTGTTGTGCTCCCAAAGAGGTGGCGAGGAGCTTTACCACTTAGTGTGAATTTTTTTTCCATTATCACAAAGGAGGATCTGGGGGCACCCATGTTAAGTAAAGATATATTGATGTAGGAAGGTGACAGTGGCCTTAGCAGTCTGAGCGGGGAGAGCAACAGCTTCAACCCATTTGGTAAAATAATCAATTCTGACCAAGATGTAACGATTACCACCGGTGGTCTGAGGTAGAGGACCAACCACATCCAAACTTATGGTGTGGAAAGGTTGTTGGGGCGTTGTGGGTTGATACTGATATTGGGTTTTGAAGCAGGATTGTTTTGCACAGGTCAAACAGGCATCCAAGACTTCATTTATGGTTTCCATAATGCCCTCCCAGTAGTACTGCTCCTTTACCTACCCATAGGTTTTGCGTACTCTTCCATGCCCCATGATAATGTGAGACTCCAAGATGACAGGTACCCAAACTGACAGCCAAAGATAGGGCAACCATTTTTCTTCCTGCTTTATTATATAACTTCCCACTCTCCACCTTTGTGTTGCGGGAGTGCCGTGCTAGCATCTTTTTGTATTTGTTCATCTCTATCATCCTAGCTTCAGGAGTCATTAGGAGATCATGCAAACTCTCAGCTTTGCTATTGTCAAGATGAAGGACAGGCAGCCGCATCAACCCATCAACGTTATATGGTGCATCTCAGCTTGATGCCCAATGGTCAGATCGTAGTGTTGGAGCTTAAGATCCAGCGAGACAACCATTCAGTGGAATTTTTCATATTCTGCAACCACTTCACTGAGGCGTGGTCTGTAACTACTTTAAAATGTCCATAAAAGATGGGGCAATAGTACTTTATGGCAAGCAAGACAGCCAGTCACTTCTTCTCAGTGACTCTGTAATTACACTTGGCTTTGTAGAGCATCTTGTTGAAGTAGGGCACAGGATGATTGACCCCATGCTCATCAAATTGAGCCAAGATGGCTCCAACTGCATAATCAAAGGCATCCTTTAACAAAATAAAAGGCTTGCCATAGTCAGGGTGGCGGAGGATTGGCCTTTGTTGCAGCAACTTTTCAGGGTCTTAAATGCGGCTTTTTATTCAGCACCCCAATGAAAGGGGTATTTTTCGCCAAGAGACGTATGAGGGGCTTACTGATCTGGGCGAACATTGGTATGAATTCATGATAGTACCCCATTTTGCCCAAAAATGCCTGTATGTCGTGAAGGGTTTTAGGTGCAGGCATTATAAATATTGCTTTCACCGTGCCTTGAAGGTGTTAAATCCCATCTTGAGAGATAGCGTGCAAGAGGAAATCTAACTTCTTTTGGAAGTTATTACATTTTGTGGGCTTCAGCTTGATGTTAGATGCAAGCAACCATTAAAACACTTCTTTTAGGTGTGTGAGGTGCTTGTTGAAGGTCTTGGAATAAACTGTGATGTCATCAAGATAGACGGTCACACAACTCAGCTTGAGATCCTGTCGAATATGATATATCACCAGCTGAAAAGTAGCAGGAGCATTGCATAACCCCTGTGGTAACAAGTGGGTTGAAATAGGCCCTTGCTACAGGTAAGGGCGCACTTCTCCCAATCATGTGGAGAAAGCTCCACCTGCCAATACTTACTAGCCAAGTCCTTTGCAGAAAAGAACTTGGACCCAGAGAGTTGGGCTAAAGCGTCATCAATACGTAGGTAGGTTACTTTCCTTGGTGAGGTTATTCAGCTTGCAGTAATCCATAACTACCTGATGACCTTCATTTTCCTTCTTTATAAGTAGAAGAGGGTATGACCAAGGGCTTTAGGATGGCTTAGCAGCCCAGTGTCCAGAAGCTGTTTGAGCTCCATCCACAACTGTACTCCTCACCTTTTGATTTAAAATAAGGTTTGGAGCGGATAGGCGAGCATCTGAAACATTAATAGTGTGAGTCCAACCCTAAATGTGCCTATAGTCAGTATCAGAGGTGTATTAATTCTGATATTACTGAATAATAAGCCCTAAGTCATTATGGAAGAATGGTTAGAATCTGCCGAGCCTGATTATGAATTACAGTTATTTGAGCGCTTTAGGATGGATAAATATTGGGTGGAAAGATAAAAATGGATCGCCTCTGAATAAGGCAATAAGGTAATAGTGACGAACAACAAATAATGATTTTTTCAACATATGACAGATAGTAAGTGGATCTCCTTAAATTAAGGAAATTGTTAATTTAATACATAGTAACCTCTGCGGAACCAATGAGAATATGGTGAAACAAATTACTAAGCAATATGGTCGGTATCAACCAAAGTTGCTGATATATAAGTGAGATGAGTAGTTTGAAAGAGGAGGATTGTTGGTAGAGGAGAGCAAGCGGGACAGGGAGTATCTGCTAGAATATAATATTAAATAAAATGTGTCATCAGGGCAGTTGCGCATTAATTTATTAAGTTTATTACATTGTCTCAAAAATTATTATCTTCATATCATTGGTCCTATTCTCCTTGGGCTTAACCCTATGTAAAACCCCTCAGCGTATCTATGCTATATCGCCAAAATTATAGCAGCGGTGCTCACTACAGGGGGCCACATATCAATCATGAAAAACAAGTTAATGTTCTTTAATAGCTGGCCATGTCATATCCAGCTTGCTTTATCAGTGGATCTACATGACACAACACACCAGTCATATATGCGGAATTCAAACTCGCCTTGGACGCTGTGCTCAAATGGCAGGATCTTCTTTTTCAAGTGGTTTGTATTGATAGGCTGCCTCCATTTGATCACTATGGGAATATTTATGGGTTCTTTAACAATTTGAGTTTTGTTTTGGAAGGAGCCTCAGATTGGTATAAAAAAACTGCTAGTATTTACCTTAGATGTTGGAAGTGCCAATCAAGTCACTGCTACCTTCCAAACAGTTCCGTTTCATAATAAGAGGTAAAGGATACAGTGCTGCAGTTATTTAGAGGTCCCGCAAAGATGTCACAGAGGAAGGCTGAGTTTTTTGACCATCAGGTTTCAGCATAATGATACCCTCACTGCGCTTGCTGATCAGTTTACATCAGAAGCTCATATGTTAGTCAGGCAGGAATTTTATCCAAATTTTATGTGTGCATTGCAATGACCTCCGTGGTGAAGCCATACCATGAGCTTTACAATATCATGTCCCCAATGTTGGATGATGATGTAACCATGCTTAAGCTTATCCGTTTTTGCGCTGTCTATCCATAACATTTCCGCCGCCTAATATAGAGTGGAAGCATACCATCATCGTCATCTAATCTTCTTATTCAGTGAAATTTGGTTGTCCAGTTCAGATTCTGCCAAGTTACCCCCAGCAGTTCAACTTCCGCCCTGGACCAGCTTATCATCAACAGCCTTTCTACCAACCTGGATGTAATTAGGCCGATCAACCATGATCAAATTATTGGCGAGGCCCATCTTACAATAATCAAGGGTGTAGGCCCTATGAGTTAATTGTTTTAGATGCAGTCATCCTGGCCACCTGGGCTGAGGTTGCCCTAATCGTCAGGTCCATCATGTACAGCAGGAACAGTACTATCAGGAAAAGTTTAGAGTGGAGTAGAGACAAACCATCTACATCTGCTATCATAAACCCAAACCCAAACGTCCCACCTGAACCCATTGAAGTATATACAGTGGAAGTCCCCCAGTACAATGACGTGTTCCTATATTAGCAGCCGGTTGGAGGGGTGAGTATTTTAAAAACAAGCGCAAGCCAAAGCTGTGGCAGCTGAAGGATCTCAGATGCAGCCCATGCCATACGCTTGTCAAACGTTTGAACAAGTTTCCACTAGCAAGTTGGACCCACCGCAGATTCACCTTCCTTGAAAGGAGTAACTTTTGCTCCTCCAGTCAACACTATCATCAAAGAATACTATAAAGTTGGTGAGGTTTTTGCGAGTTTCCTTGGTAACAGAGATTTTTTAAATGTCCATGCTTTAACCAGTAAACTTTCATCATATTCAGAATGTACATACTGTGACATTGTTGTAGAAAAACCCAATTCTGCGCTATAATAGATATGGGTGCTTCAGTTTACATAGTTTTCACTAAGTTGGTGGCTAAGTTAACATTAAAACCTGATGTGGAACACCGGATGGTACATGGGACCGCTGGAGCAGAAAGCACGGTCTCTGTGGGAGCATACAATGCGTTTCTGTTGCGATTCAGGTCAATTGTCAAAGTATCCTTGGCGATAGTGTTACTAAATGATAAATATGACATGTTAAATGGAACCACTTTTATGCGGCACTATGGTGCTGTTGTTGATATGACAGAGGAGACGTTCAAATTTTTGGGACTATGGATCCCAATTTACTTTACCTCCAGCGGAGTGCCAAAGGACTTGGTACACATAGGGCATATCAACCTTACCTATAGTGATGGGGTGATTCTGGTGCACTATCATCGAGTAAAAAGAAAACCTGGCCCCTTCCCCAGCAGATATATGGATATCAGGGGCTGCCTCTTCACCTGCTGGACCTATATATCTATCCCCTCAGGTTACCAAGTAATAGTGAACACTGAATTGGAGGTAGTAGTAACACACAGACTCTATGGGGGAAGTTATTGGGTCTTATCAGCAATTGGGGATTTGAGCCTCACATGGCTCCAGGCATTATACTCCCAGGAATTGAGGAGATTAAGGCCATAATAGAAAACATACAAAATGAGCCACTACAGATCCGCTGACATCAAATTATGGCATGCTTACACTTGACCCCTGTTGAGGAGGTCCTTCAGCTCATAAGTTTGGGCCACTGGACAAAATTGGTCAACCTGTTGAACCATAGCCCGGCATAATGACTGTGGTACCGCATAATGATATAATGGGGTTATTTGAAGCACATAAGTATTGAGTGATAGCTTTATTTTAAAATATAAAGAGATTTTTTGCTGTTGAAGACCATGATTTAGGGTGCGCTCATGGAGTTGTCCATCAGTTGGACACTGAAGATCATCCTCCCATCAGGTCACAGCTGATCTGCCAAATGAGGGCAGCTGAGGAAGTAGTGACAGCGGAGATTGAAAAGTTACTGGAGCATTGGATGCTCATACCTTTGAGATTTCGTGGTCTTCGCCCGTCCTAATTGTAAAAAAGAAGGATGGTATCAACTGGGCGGTAATAGACTACCTGAAGCTCAACAGTATCACCAAGAAGGACTCATATCCCTTACCACATATCAATGATGCACTGGATCAATTAGTCAAAGATCATTACTTTTTGGTGATGGATTTGATATCAGGTTATTGGTAGATGGAGTTACTTACAGCAGAACAGGAGAAATGCGCCATTATCGAATCCAAAGGGCTTTTTCAACCAACCTGTATGCCACAAGGGCTGTGTAATGCCCCAGCTACGTTCCAACAGGGCATGGATACCTTTCTCGGCGACCTGAAGCTGTCATGCATCCTTGTGTACCTTGACAATATCAATGTCTTTTACCAGAGGTTCTCTGAGCATCTTACCAACTTGGAGGAGGTCTTCCGCTGGCTTGCGGAGACCAACATCAAGATCAAGTTTCAAAAATGTCACTTTTTCCAAAGACCAGCTGGAGTACATAGGGTTCTTAGTAGACGCGACTGTGCTGAAGCCTCTACTAGCCAAGGTGGAGGCTATCTAAAAGATGACTACACCAAACAGTATGCGCGATATAAAAGTATTTTTAGGAATGGTCAGCTATTACTGCCGCTTTATACCCAACTTTAGTTGTACTGGAGGTCCACTGTTTGAGTTAATAAAAAATATTTTACGTTTTAATAAACAGAACTCTGACAATGCTCTTTTAATTCACTTTGATTTGCGCTAATTAGTGTGCCTTTGTTGTACTATTCAAACTTCAATAAAGAGTTCATTGTTCAAACGTATGCATCCCTTTCTGCTGTAGAGGAGGTCCTATCTCAAAAAGACGATGAGGGGGAGGAGCACCCCATAGCATACTGCAGTTGGAGCCTGAACAGCCATGAATGGAATTATACCATGACTGAGTGGGAGTGCTTAGCGGTGATCTATGCATATAAGCAATTTTGGGTTTATTTGCATGAGGATAAGTTTAAAGTAGTAACGGATCACGCTTTGTTATGCTAGTTGCAGATCCTGAAGGAGCCTGAAGGGCGCCTAGCCCAATGGGCCCTCAAAATGCAGGCTTATAACTTCGAGATCCTCCACTGACGTGGATCAAAACACCAGAGCGCTGATTACTTGTCAAGGCTACCAACGATTGCAGTTATGGTGGATCTGAGCGACATAATGTACAATAAGATGTTCAGTGGAAAGTATGATGAAGAGCCACCCCAAGTCATAAAAGCATCAAATAAAATGCGAACAAATACCTTCCAGCTTAATGAGTAGTTATGCAAACAGATTAGAGACTTGATGGTGAACTTCCTGCGCCCTTCATCATGGCCTAGCAATACCATGAGTGAACTTAAGGCAGTTGGACACGAGGTGTGTGCAAGATGATGGAATTGTTGCATCCTCAGTATTATTAAGAAAGCATGAACTTTGACGTAATTGAAATCATTTCCTGCTGCTTCCAGTGCCAAGTGGAAAATCCATTCTGCCAGAAGACTCCTTATCGGTTAGTGAAACCCCATTTTGTGTGGCACATGGTTTGCCTTGATGTCATTGGCCCTCCTACAATGGGAGCTAACTGGTCCAAGTACATTCTGGTGGTGATAGACCACTTGTCTAGGTGGGTTGAAGCCAGGGCAATATGGGATTTGGGGGCGGTCACTGTCATGGCTGGAAAATGACATAATAATAGGGACTAATACAAGAGACAAAGCGCATGTCAGGAGGCCAAGAAATTGAAGTTGGCTGGCCTCCCTGACCTCAAGCATACCTTTGATTAACGCTGGGTGAAGGTGAGATATGCCCAGTTTATCCCTAGGGATGCAAGAAAAGTTCAGCCCTGCATAACAGCAGATGCATTAAAATGAACCAACTTTTCATTAAATAAAAATAGGTCAATTCAGTTTTAAGGTGAACAGGGTCTCGAAAAATGCTTGGTTTTTGAAATTTCAAGCTCAGGTTGGCCGCTTCTACAATCAATTACTCAAGTTCAGTCAATTACCAAGTACAGTTTATTGCCCAATGGAAGCATGCGCCTATTGATGTACATTAGCTTAGACCCACTTCCATCATTTGATTTTTTCCCTGAATTCCCTCAAATTCCACATGTCAAGACCAATCTCTTTCATTGGTAAAGATCTTTCTTAAATAAAACATTCTCTAGTACACCATTTAACTTATGCTATATTGGTCTATCCTGTGCACGGACCTCTTTGTGGAGGTCTTGCATTATGTTAACCATTTAGTTATAGCTACAATAAATATATCCTCCCATGTACCATTAGGTCGCCCAGGTTCCCTCCCACCTGGGGCACCTATATAAACCACTCTGAGCACTGCATGTTTCCGTTTTGGTTGTTTCCCATAATGATAGTCATTCTTGACCTATGTCATTATAGCTCAAGCACTCTCTTCTGGGCTCTAGTAGCTTTACTACTCATGACTAGTTTCCTGGCATTGGGCCTGTGCACCGTGAACTACCACGCTGGAAACAGAAGAGTTATAGAAACTCTCCTTAGATTAGTCAACCAACCATTTTCTTTTATGTGCACGAACTTTTTCTGTGTGGGACTTTCATAAAGTGTAAACGGTGTGCGCCAGCTGTGGGCATCAGCCGTGATAGCCCTCACCAATGTTTCCTCTTTTTAAAGGTCGGAGAATCTCAGCATTATCTTTGCTGCCTCCAACTGGAAAGTACCCACCCTTCTTGCTTATAACCAGTGGATATGGAAGCTTTGCGGTCCAGAAGTTGAGATTCACCGACTTTCCACCAAAAATAATAAAATTGATCTGAATAAATGGGGTTTACTTCTTCACCACTTTTGGATGATGCCAGCAGAATCCTTGAGGATGGTCCTGGGGGTGATGGCCTTGGATAACGTCGGACAACTTGTTGCTGTAAGGGAATTAGGGTTGTTCATGACTAATAAAGCGTTTTATAACGAAAACCCCATATATACCTCCAAACCATATTTACTCTCTTATAAATCAGATATGGAACCCACTCCTGCATATCAATTTACCCCAGAGGACCCCCGCTTGACCTCTACAATGATCCGCAGCACTCAAGAGGTTGGAAAGGAACTACGTTTACAATATGAAAATGTTTATGCCACTGCAGAAGATATGGTGGTATATGTGGCCTCAGTAGTAAAAGTGGCCAAATATCCTTCTCCAATTTATGATACAAAAGTATACCAGGGAGACATGTTAATGCCAGATGAAGAGTTTGGCGGTGAAGGGCTGGCGTTTTCTGCTTTAAACAAAGATCATTTGGATTATTTTCTACTTACTGCTACCCTTTCATACCCTTTAAGGAAAATCAGCACCATTATTCTGGTGGATACTGGAGCCTCTGAAAATTTTATGGACCTAAATCTAGCCGACTACCTTGAGCTGAGTTATGTATCAGGTGGCATGGTTAGAGGAGGTGCTTCCCAAGGTATTCTCATGCTGAAAATTTGGGGTTTGTGGACTATCAAGTCGGCGACAATAATTGTCTGACCACTTCCAAGCTATCAAAACCTCTTGTACCCCTTTATTTTGGGTGTAGAATGGTGGCGAAAGTTTGATGTCAGGATTAACTTGAAAGAAAATACCCTGTCCCTCACTTTGAAGAATGGTCACAAGTTGGTGGTCCCTTTAGCTGAAGCCAACTTTCAGGGCAAATTTCCCCACTGGCCCAATATTTATCCTCGCAGTCTTGCCCCATTGCTGAAGCCCTCTGTGGAGGTTCCTTTACTTCCTGTTTGGAGGGGTTGGAATCATTGTTTGATGCGGCTTCAACTAATGCACTACCAGACCACTAGGAGTATGATTGCGAATTCAAGCTCACTGTTGATTTGGTGTATATATTTTCTTTCATTTACTCATTGACTTTCTGGGAGGAGGCCTTAGATGTGTGGGTTAAGGTGCAGTTAGCCAAGGGTGCGATTACTCTAGCATACCTCCCCAGTATGCTTCCCACTTCTCCTTGTGGAGAAAGCTGATGGAGCTTTACGACCTTGCATAGATTATAGGAACCTAAACAATGTTGCTGTACCAGATATCCATCACATCCCTTTGGATGCACAGATTGCACTCTATGTGGAGAAGGCTAAAGTCTTTTCGAAACTGGATTGCCTAAATGCATTCAATCAGATACGTATTAATAAGGGACAGGAGTAATCTACTACATTCCATATCTGAAAAGGGATTTTCCAGTTTCAAATCATGCCCTTTGAGCTTAAGAATGCCCCTGCTATCTTTCAACGCCATATTGATGCTGTTTTAGGGGACCTGCTTGGGGTATTTGCGGTTGCCTACATGGATGATACCCTGGTTTTTTCCCTGATCATGAGTCCCATGCAGTACACCTTCAACAAGTGATGGATAGGTTAAAGGCAGCCCGCCTTACGCTGAAGATTAGCAAGTGTTAATTCAAGTCCCAGGTCACCTTTCTAGGCAACGTCGTGCTTTACCAAGGACATATGATAATTCCAGACAAGGAGAAGGCAATTCGTGAGTGTCCAACCCCCACTTCAGTTAAGGAATTGAGGAGTTTTTAGGGAAATTGTACGTTCCTCATGAAGTTCACACCAAAACTGTCTGAGGTGGCGGCGCCCTTGTATAAGGCAAGTGGTGAAAAAGTGCTTCAGTGGTCCCCGTTTTTTAGGGTGCTTTCCAAGCAGTAAAGTGCACCCTGTTGTCCACGTCCATCCTTCGCCATGTATATTCTTCAAAAAAGTCCGTTGTGTCTACTGATGCCTCCAACTTCGCCATAGCAGCTGCCCTATTACAAGTAGGTGAAGATGGAATAGAGCATCCGGTGGGATATTTTTCTCAAAAAATGTCTTTGCCTGAGTTAAACTACGCTGTTTATGACAAAGAGTTACTAGAAGTGGTGGAGGCACTGACTTATTGTCATCATCACTTGTACGGCTCTTCCCAACCTTTTCATGTACAAATGGATAACCGTGCCTTACTGTATTACTGCGCTCCTCATGTCTTAACTCCACGGCAGACCCATTGGCATGAGTTCCTTGCTTAATTTGCATTTTCTTATGAGTTCACCATGGGCAAGGAGAATGTTTTGGCAGATGCTCTGAGCCACAATCCTGCATTGGCTCCCAATCCAAAGAAGGTAGAGGTTCATAACACCCAGTTGATGATTCCTATGGGTAAGATTATGTCACAAATTCCGATTCTATGGCCGACAGGCCAGCACTTGCACCTCTGGAAAATGCGGAGGAATACAGTATGTTAGAAAGATAGTCCATTATCAGCCGTTATTGGCCAAATATACAATGGTACTTGCTAAGAGTGCGCCAAATTAGGAGGATATAACCAGGGTTATCATGTAAAGGATGAGATGGTGTGGTTTCATTGGTGCCTCTGGGTACCTGCTGGACCACTTCATCTGAAAATCATCCGGGACCATCATGACGGAATCACCGTTGGTCATCCTGGGAAGGAAAAGACTTTGGAGTCAATTCGACACACTTACAATTGGAAGGGATTACCTGCTCAGGTGGGATGGTATTGTAAAGAGTTCCTGATCTGCAATCAAATAAAACCAAATCAACAACCTTTAGTGGGGTTGTTAGTACCAGTTCAAAGTACTAAAGGGCCCTGGATTTCCCTGATGGTGGATTTTTATTGTGGAATTACCTTTCTCTGATGGTTATGATGCCATCATGGTGGCGGTGGACCGTTTTACAAAGTTCGCCCACTTTATTCCTTGCAGAACAACAAATATCGCGGCTGAGATGGCTAGGTTCTTCGTCACTCATGTGTTTGCGCTTCATGGGGTTCCCCAAGAAATTATTAATGATTGGGGCCCCAGTTTACCTCCGTCTTTTGAGATGAGTTGTGTAAGACTCTTCAGATTCTCCCTGCCGTTCAACTGCCTATCATCCCCAATCAAATGGTCAGACTGAACGAGTAAACCAGTGATTAGAACAGTTTCTACAGTATTATACTTCTGTGGATCATTCAGATTGGGTTCCTCACCTTCCTATGGCCCAGTTAAGCTAAAACACTTTGCATTCTTCAAACAGTTGTTCTCCATTTTTTAACTATGGTTTTAACCCTGGTGTCAGGATTTTCTATGGGTTAGGTGAAAGCCTTATCCAGGGGAAGGATTGATACCCCTATTCAAGGGGCGTATATCCCAAACGGCTCAATAGATTCAAGAATGAGAGTCAAATCTATAGTATTAACAAATATACCAAATTTGGGGCTTTGTATAAATTACTCTGAATTTGAGGAAATGTTACGTCCCCATTCCTTGAGACATGTGACATGGGATATCACTTGACCTGGTCTGAGGGTGGCGAGATCCAAGTAAGGATCAGAACAGTGGGCAATCCAGAAAGCCAGGAGAATCCCTACTTGGATGGGGACATGATGATCCTTGAGACACGTGTCCCCAAATACCCTATAAAAATTTCTGAATATTAGTCTGATAAGGAACTTTCATTGATAGGATTTATTTTATCTTATTTTCATTAAGTTTAATTTATTTGTGTGTTTGGAGTCTCATCCATTGTCACGTCTGGAGCCACCCCTGTCCTCTCAGCTGATGATAGCCCCTTGCAGTCAGCCTACTTGTTGGGTTCCCCAGCATTAGCACCAGTGAGTGCACCTGCGGGGAAACCTGACAACTGGTGCTCACTACAGGGGGCTTCCAAGGAGCACCCTGAGGAGTTACCCTCAACCTTGGATGATAATGAAACCACCGTGAGAATGCCAGATACCAATCTTCTCACTTTCCTCCAATGGAATGGCCATGACCTAATAACGATTGTGTCCAAATTTACAAGGAAATCCTTTGAGTGTGCCTCCAAAGACTTCATGCATTTATGAGCTCCCAATCAACTAAAACCCTTGCTGGACCTGCTAAATACGCCTGAAGAATAAAAAAAATGAACTTGAGTAAAAATGCAAGCATCACAAAGAAAAAAATTAATGAAGGCAATAGTTTATACAGGGACCAAGCATTGCAGTTCAGGAGGATGTGGGATGCTTGGAGAGTAGAAGCCTTTTGAGAACATCACCCAGTGGGGTGACTATTGGACGCTAGGACACATTTACTGTGATGAGAGAAAGATGTTTAAGCTTCTCTCAGCTTTGGGCAAAATCAAAAAGAAATTGGCCAAGCTACAAAACATCCTCCAGTTGAAAAAAGAAATTCAAAATGATCTGAGTGCTCAAATTTCAACAAAAAAACTTTTTTTAATACTAACCCTAATATTTATTTAGATAATAAAATCCTCCGTTTGATGTTGAATCCCACTCTGCTTTCAAGCAGAAAGTGGAAACAAAGCGCATAGCCAATTTGAGCCCAAAAGTGTCAAACGACAAATCAAATGCAGCCAGCGAGCATCAACAACACCAAATTGATGAAATTGGGACAAGTTGAGACCCAATTTCCAATATTAAGAAGGCAGAAAACTACAGGAATTTTTGGGAAGCCCCAAAAGCAATTGGTGCAACAATGCGATTTGAATGCCAGGCAAAATACCTGAGACTTACCATTACACCATTTGGGATAAGCTCAACAACTCCTTTCCAGTAACGCTACTGCTTTTTAACTTCGATGGCTCCCTCTAGAGATTGGGCCACCTATTACTAAAATAAAAAATCTAGATCACCCAGTTCAGCTCTCAGATGGGGATAGCGCCGATCCCTACAAAAACGCAAGTCCTGAAAAAGTGAAGCTTGATGACTCCTTTCTGGCAATGCTACCACTTTCCAATTTTGATGGCGCCCCTCCCAAGATTGGGCCAAATATTACTAAAATAAATAATCTATATTTCCCAGTTTGACTCTCCAATTGGGATAGTGCTGATCCCAATGAATATGAGAGTCCTGAAAAAGCAAAGCTTGAGAAACCAGCTGACATCACCTCCACTACTGATGCAAATTTTCTGGCCCACTTCACATTTTCCTCTCAAACTCTGTTGCATGGTTCACTTTTGGTCACATGTGAAATTTTCTTGCCCCAATCCTGAGAAGGTGGATTGGCATCACTCAAAGAGGCCCCCTATTGGAACCTTCAGGGGGCCACACCCTACCATCGCCTGGTCATCTTCCAAGCTCGTGGGGTCACTCGCCTGCACTACCCACTGTCACTAACCTTTTCTCCTAGCCTTACCTGGATCTACTGGCGTATAAGGTGATTGCAAGATGCCAGGTTCAAATGGCAACCAAAATGAATTGAAAAATCAAGGAGGCCAAAGCCCATGTTGATTATTTGGGCTTCGCCTGGTGGCTGGTTTGTTGTTTGGTGGAAACTGCAGCTTTGAGCGTCTATTGTGTGAGGACAATAGACTGGATGGTGCTTTAAATTTATGATAAAGCTTTTTTGGTAATACTTCAATTAGTTACCCGGTCGTTTCACTTGGATGATGGCACGCTGCCCTGATCCTACTGATCCCAAATGAAAATCGACTTTAATATAAATAAAGTGATAATGCAAAAAGGTTATAAGATAAATTTGAAACTTAATCCAGAAGTTAAAGGGTGTCTTTATTAGGGCAAATGCAAGGGTTATTTATAGGGTTTGATGTTAACCACATCTTACCAATGACGCCTTACTTTCAGTGGCCCTTGGCCATGTAAAAAGTTTGTAATGACGTCTACAGGTACTTTGACTCAGGGCATCATGCTCAGCCTCAGATTCGGAGTAGATACCATCATCATCCTGGAGATGGCGTTTTGTCATATCTTCAAAACAGCTGAACTGATTCACTTTCACATGCAATTGGCAGCACATACCAAGGCGATTTGTATCACTAATTAGTAATTAATTCGATTAAAAACTTGCTTGACATTAAAAACTAATTTTGACATAGACCAACAAAGCCCACGTGCCCAAGTCATTAAATCAAAACGAAAATTTAAGTTTGACCTAACAAACAAAGCCCTTGAGCCTGTGTCATCATAGTCAAATATAATAAAGTGAAATTGCTAGGCCGCAAGTCCCAAGTTCAGATAATTAGGATACACCTGAACCATAATTGTTGATATTGAATATCTGACAATTAGGTCCATTCAATTCCTCAACAGCCCACATAGCCAAGATGGCGCAGGAGACATGCAAATGGATAGCACAGATGGAGGCAGAGTTGAAGGCCTCCCAGATAGAAGTTAATCAAGAACAAAGGCTGATAGTCAGCCTGCAGTCAGAAATCTGGGACAAGACCAACCGGATCAAAATGCTCAAGATTGAAAGCTTGCAGCTTAGTCTGGAGTTATTGGACCTCAAGACAAATTACCTTGAAACCAAATGGCAGCTCGAAGCCAGCCACCTCAAAATATTAGATTTCTCAGACAGCAATGGATTGCAGATTGAGGAACTTAAAACCACATTTCCCAAAGAACAATCCAAACTAACTATGAGGGTCTTAGCAAATGTTTTTGTCCAGCTTCAAACCCTAACCACACCGGGCAATATCACCAACCTGGTCTGCATTTCTCCTGAGGCTCCATATGCCCTCAAACTCAAGTCCTCTGACCCTCAGGCCACAAGTTGCTCCCCTAAGCCAAGGCTTATAGGGGGCGCTGTCAGGATTTTCCCTGGGTTAGGTGAAAGCCTTGGCCAGGGGAAGGATTGATACCCCTATTCAAGGGGCGTATATCCCAAACGGCTCAATAGATTCAAGAATGAGAGTCAAATCTATAGTATTAACAAATATACCAAATTTGGGGCTTTGTATAAATTACTCTGAATTTGAGGAAATGTTACGTCCCCATTCCTTGAGACATGTGACATGGGATATCACTTGACCTGGTCATGAGGGTGGCGAGATCCAAGTAAGGATCAGAACAGTGGGCAATCCAGAAATCCAGGAGAATCCCTACTTGGATGGGGACATGATGATCCTTGAGACACGTGTCCCCAAATACCCTATAAAAATTTCTGAATATTAGTCTGATAAGGAACTTTCATTAATAGGATTTATTTTATCTTATTTTCATTAAATTTGATTTATTTGTATGTTTGGAGTCTCATCCATTGTCACGTCTGGAGCCACCCCTGTCCTCTCAGCTGATGATAGCCCCTTGCAGTCAGCCTACTTGTTGGGTTCTCAGCGTTAGCACCAGCGTTAGCACCCAGGGGAAACCCAACACCCACCTTTAACATGGAGCCCAGCTGTGGAACTAAAGTTGAAGCAGTAATGGACTTTGCCAATACTATCAAGAAAGTACACCAGGGGGTTTCCACAAGTTTGGAGGAGGCAATGCAAGTATATAAGGAGAACGCTGATGGTAAAAGATATTGGGTCCAGCATACAAAGAAGGGAATCTAGTGGTGCTTGATTCTCATAACATCCCTATCAAGAAGCCATGCAAAAAGCTGGGACCAAAAAGGATTGGCCCTTACCGCGTTGTTAGAAAGGAGAGATACGCCTCATACCAGATAGATCTTACCTCTTTGTTTCAGTTCTTTTCTGTCTTTCATAAGAGAAAATTGACTTTGTTTGAGGGCCCCCCACCAGAGACTCCTGAGGCTTATCTCGTGGACGGGGCGCCAGAGTGGGAAGTGGAGGAAATAGTAGCCTCCTGCCAAGTTAAAAGAAGGCGTGAGTACCTGGTATCTTGGAAGGGATTCAATGTGGCAGAAAACAGTTGTGTACCAGCATGCAACTGTGTACATGCCCAAGACCAGATCAATGCTTTCCACAAGCGTTTCACCCAGGCCGCCAGATCTCAATCAAAGCAAACCATTGCTTCAATGAAGTTAGCCCCAGCCTACAAGAGCTTTTCTCCTGGAACAAGCCCCTGGAGGGGGGTGAATCCCCAAAAGGAGGAGAAGGTAAAGTCATGTCTGTAAAATGACATAGTCATGGGGACTAATACAAGGGACAAAGCTGCATGTCAGGAGGTCAAGAAGGTGAAGTTGGCTGGCCTCCCTGATCTCAAGCATACCTTTGATCAACGCTGTGTAAAGGTGAAATATGCCCAGGTTGGCCCTAGGGATGCAAGAAAAGTTCAGCCCTGCATAACAGCAGGTGCATTAAAATGAACCAACTTTTTATTAAATAAAAATGGTTTATTTCAGTTTTTTGTTGAACGGGGTCTCAAAACCTGTTCACTTTTCAAAATTTTCAGCTTAGGTTGACCGCCTCTACAATCAATTACTCAAGTTTAGTCAATTACCAAGTAAAGTTTATTGCCCAATGGAAGCGTGCGCCTATTGGTGTACATTAGCTTAGACCCACTTCCATCAATTGATTGTTTTCCTAAATTCCCTTAAATTCCTCGCGTTGAAACCGATCTCTCCCATTAGTCGAGATCCCCTGTGAATAAAACCTTCTGTAGTACACAGTTTAACTTATGTTGTCTTGTTTCATCCTGTGCACAGACCTCTTTGTGAAGGTCTCACATCACATTAACCATTTAATTATAACTACAATAAATATATCCTCCCATGCACTGTTAGGCCGCCCAGGTTCCCTCCTACCTGGGGCACCTATACCCAACCGCTCTGAACATCTTATGTTTCCGTTTTGGTTATTTCCCATAATGGTAGTCATTCTTGACCTATGTTATTATAGCTCAAGCACTCTCTGCTGGGCTCTAGTAACTTTACTACTCGTGAATAGTTTCCTGGCTTTGAGCCTGTGCACCGTGCACCACCACGCTGGAAACAGGAGAGTTATAGACACTCTCCTTACAGTCACAGTGGCCAAGTTTGTGATGGAATTAATAATTAGTGGCACGGCTTTCCTCAGTTCATCCTTACTGACAACGGAACCAACTTCACCTCTCATATTTTACCCAAGCTCAACAAATTGCTGGCCATCCATGGAGTTCTAATGACCCCATATCGCCCCTGAGTCTAATGGTATGGTCAAGTGAGTTAATGGAACTTTAGTGACCATACTCTGGAAGTTGGTAAAGGATTGACCTTCTGATTAAGGACTCTCTTTTTAATTACCATTTTTGCCTATAATATTAGAAACCATTCTGCCATAGGGAAGAGCCTCTTTCAGCTGCTATATGGACTACACCCTGGCCTTCCAGATTTGCTTTATGTGTGCGTGGAAGATAACGTGGAATGTAACCCCCACCATTATTTGACTAGCCTAGTGGATACGTTTATCAAATTACAAACTGAAGCGTATACCTTCAGTTTAGCTAAGAAGATCAAGAATCATTCTGCTGATCTGGCTCAACGTAGCAGGTTGGCTTAGTTAAAAGATGGTAATATGGTTCTATTCCATGATCAATGTGGGTTTGGGCGGAAACACAAGTTGGCCAGTATTTGGATTGGTCCATTCAAAGTTTTTTCTAAACAGGTATCGACGCATATACCATCAAGGACCCCCTAAGCAGTCAAATTATTACCTAGTGCATGCAAAGTCTTCTGAGCGTGTAAGTAATAGGGGCCTATCATCCAGTCAAGGGGGTAATGCTGAGATTCTGATATGACTGTACGATAAGCCCAAAATAGCCATGGCAGATCAGCTAGAATCCGCCAAAGATAATTATAGAGTATGAGTATTTGAGCGCCTTGAGATGAGGCGATATTGGGTCCAAATGGATGGTTACTGGATTGCTTACAAATAAGGCAATTAGGAGATGTCGATGCACAATGAATAAGTGATAGATTGCCTTGAACTAAGGCAGTCATGAATTTAATAAATGAGATACTCTACCAGAACCAATAAGAATACAATGTAAAAAATAGTTCAAGTAAAAGGGTCAGTACTAAACAAAATTCTGAGATATAAGCGATAACAGATAATTAAAGGAGGGGGATTGTTAAAAGGAAGAAGTGAGAGGAACAGAAGGAATCTTCTGTTTTATATTACATAGATGAAAG
This sequence comes from Massospora cicadina, assembly GCA_022478985.1. NCBI lineage: Eukaryota > Fungi > Entomophthoromycota > Entomophthoromycetes > Entomophthorales > Entomophthoraceae > Massospora > Massospora cicadina. The sequence continues at coordinate 251,239 of JAKSZP010010560.1, forward strand.
TAGTTTGGCTGAAGCGATTAATTCATATTTTATTATAATCTTTACATTTGTCTTGTGTGCTAAAGTTCTCCATATCATCTATCCGTTGCTCAGTGGGCTTGCCCTGTGCAAAAACCTTACAGCTACACAACGAATCAGCTATATTTATAACAGATATGCATTGCTATATGAGGATGAGACGCCAAGCCAGCCATGATAGCAGCAATGGCATCATCCTGAGGTAGCAGTTTGGCAAGCAACAGAGGTTGAGCTTTACTATAAAAAAGTGCTCAACAAAAGAGGTGATTGATTTTTCTTTTGCAGGCTAAGGCACAGAAAGGCCTGTTTTTGCCTTTGTTAACTCTTTAGGGAGCCAAAGTTCATTAATGAGCGCTTATTTCACCTCCTTCCAGGTGCTAAGTGTGGCCATAGAGGGCCCATTATCTCCTGAGCCATACGACTCAAGCAAGGAAGGATATTTTTGAGTTTTTGTTGGTCAGTTGCCCTTTCCATCGCAGATTCTTACACAAAGAGGAAGGTTGTAATACTGCCCTCACCAGGAATAAACTTGTCCCTGAAAGGGGGTTTGTGTATGGTGGGTGAGGCTCCATAAAGTCCTTGAGAAGAGTGCTGCTCAAGCCTTTTGAGGTGAGACAAAGCACTGTCTAGTTGTTATTCTAAAGCAGCTATCCTAGACTCAGATGAAGTGGGGGGTTGTGAGGGGTAGTTTCCCCACTAATCTCAATTTTTTATAAGTTTATTGTGGTGTACAGATCCACTGTAGTTAGCACCACTTGTCAAAATCCTGGTGGTGGCTAATGCTCGCTGGTGCTAATTTTACAGGATTTAATAATTCAACAGAAACAGGAGTATAACAACTCTCAACTGCTACTGTAAAAATGGGGGATCTTAGTACCACAGGAAGAATAAAATGTGAAGAATTTATATACTAGGAAAAATGGGGTTAAACTAAATATATTATTAGTGATATTGGCAGGGTAAAAAGCAAACTCTTTCAATATCTTGATGCTTAGTATTTAATTGTGTCAAGGCTAAAAGTTTGAATTAGCTTAGTAATATTTGAATTAGGGAATATTGGGATTCATCCCATTGGAGCTCTGGAGACTCACCTCACTTTGACAGAACAGCCAATAGAGGGCAATATCAGGTAGGATAAAGCCATGAGGTAAGGCTTGAATATTATACACAATCATTAGTAGGAAAAACACTTGCATCTTTTGGGACCACTTTAACCTTATAAAAGGGACTGGTCTCCACAGTGTAGGTTGAACTAAATTTGTTGTAAGATGGAAAGGGATCTTCAAATGGCCCCCTTAATTCCACTGATGATTTGGAGTAACCCTGCTACCTAAACTCATGCTATTTGCCTGAGAAATATTAATAAAGGTATTACCCTGATTTGAGAGTTTTGCCAAAAATTATTAGGGTCTTTTGGCTGATATTATCACTTATTTCATCGAAAACACTCTTTTAAGAATATCAGGCTTGTAATTGTCCAACACTAGAAATGATAGCAAGTACATTTAGCTATAATCCCACCTTAAAAAGCCCTCAAGTGAAGTTCTACCTAGGAAAACAGTCATTTGAGGATACACTAACTTTATTTTTGTTGTTAATAGGTCATAAATTATACATTCATTTCATTCAATAAAATAAAAATATTGAGATGACTAAAAAAGATGATGCTGATAGATTAGAAATAAAAAAGGAATCTATTAAATGAGGTGATCTATCAAATTTGTGGGTTTTTCAAAGGGCTAAATATCAAGATAACTATTAAAATCTAACATAGGCATACCAGAAAGCCTTATTATGTTCTTTTTCAATTATTATTTTTTTTCTTTGTTGAGAGTTTGAATATGAAAGAGGATCAGAAGTTGCAAGTATATTTAAGTTGAATGCTGAGCTTTTTTTTGAAATTGATATTTGCATGAGGGTAAGTTAAATTGATTATCAACTTTACTTTCTAGAGTGTAGAACTACTCATAACATTGTTAACTAAAGAAACCTTTAACGTGTTAGCAAATCTGGGTTATTTTAATATTAATTGAGATGGTTCTTTATAGGATAGAGGAAGAAGTAGATGGGATAAATTTTACAACAATAAAACCTTATAAACACAAAAACTAAAAAATTTCATTGACCTGAAGGCTTCCGGTAGAAAGTAAATCAGAAATTGATATAAAAACATGATGACTGCCATAATTTTAACTGATTTTATACAACTTTCAATTCCTTTACTAAATGCATATATTTTCAGCCAATAAGTAAATTGCATCATTACATTTCAACAAGTTCATAAATTACATAATAATTCATAAGTCTCAAGTAGTAAACTCAGTGCTGATACCTGGAATCAATTGATATCCATTCTAAAAAAGTGTGGCAATATAACTTGGCAATCTTCCTATCATAGTCATAGACCTGAAATTCTCTCTTTAATAAACTACATTACTCATCATCTTTCAAGAGCGTTTAAAGGTCCTCAAGGCCTTTCAAATAAATCACTTGGCAATTTGGCATTACTTTCTTTATAAAGATGTAAAATTTTAAAAAAATGAAAAGGTTCCCTTTTTTTACATAAAAGTACTATAACTCCACAAAGAGCAAATTAAAAACTAAATAATATTATTGGTATATAACTATCAATGTTTCTATATTAACTAATAACAGATAATAGTACTAAATAAATTTAAATAAATGTTGTTACATATCATAACTGATAGAACTGTAGCTATATTAAGATCACAACTAACTAAAATGTGAAAATTGACTATAAAGCTAAAGCCAAGACAGCCTCATGTTTTAGGACAATAAGATAAACTGTTCTGACAGCATATGGTAACTCATTGAACATATACAAAAATTCAGTAATATGATTAAGTAAGAAAAGGATTACTTTATAGTATAAACTCTGAAATTGTATAAAATAACTATATTTTTTCTCTTTAAGACTTATGAAAATAAATAAAATTATACTTGTACTAGGACTTAATATATAGTTCAACTTTGGTCACATTATATATGTGTGTTATCTAGTAAAAAATTAATTGTCATATCTAAGATGATATAAATTAAGGTATATGGTAGATTATTTATAGCAGATTAACTTATATGATTATATTTTTTACTAAATCTTAATATATAATTCTAAAAATATACATAAAATTTAATTTTTGGATAAAAGAGTAAATATTAGAGTACACTATTTATAAGAACATAAATTTTATTAGTCTTTAATATCATTACTATATTTAGGACATTAGAGGGGGTGGAAGGCGAGTCGGTAAGGGCGTACGGCTACCAACCTGAAGGTTGCGGGTTCGATTCCCGCCCTTCGCACATCGATCGGGGTGCTAGCCAAAGGAAGCTATTGGCGGTTAGTAGGTATAATAACACGAAAACCTTACCCATGACGTAACCAGAAAAATTTGAGTCCCGATCCGGAGATGGAAAAACTTTCTTCGACGGAGTTGACCCTGTTCGGGTTTCATGTCGTTTCTTTCTTTCGGTAATGCCTATCCCCTGGTCGGCTTGCCTCGGTTAAATAAAATGTAATATATTTAGGACATTAGTTCCCTTATACTTACTTTTAAATTATACAATATAATACAAAATAAAATTAGAAAATTTTAAATAACCTTCATTATATAGAAATTTTAGTTTTACTTATCTGTAGGCCATAAGAACTTTATTTTTATAAACTAACAATGGTACTAGTACTATAATATATCATGAGTAATATTGCTGGTATATTCATAGTTTACATTTAGCAAAAATATCACTTTTGGCTTTATAACATTATCATCTAATTTTATAGGATGCATAGATTATAACTTCTATAAAAATAAAGCTTCTGTTGATGTATAAGTTTAATGTTGGTCTCCTAAGGCATAGAAGTAAGTCAAAAATACTAAAGTCCTTACTAATTTTGAGAAACCCTGAGAATAGTTCCAAGAAGTCAGACAATTACAAGTCCAATGTTTAGAAAAGAGTGGTTCAGAGGTAAGTGATGAAAAAAATTGGCCAAAAGACTCTGGTCAATTCCTGGTGAAAACCCTCAAATTGGGGTAACACTTTTAATAATAATTGGGCAAGCAAAATGAGTTTGGGCAATCAGATTGCCCCAAATCATCAGTCAATTTTTGGAAGTTCGCCAGAAGCTCCTCTCCAGGCCACCTTCCACTTAAGCAAAGCCTACATCATGAAGATCATCCCCTTTTATAGGGTTTGAGGGAGTCCAACCATATGTAAAATTTTTCCAGCCCACTGATTGGGTGAAATATATCAAAACCTTACCACATGGTCTTATTTTAACTGCTATCCATTGTCATCTCATCGAAGTGAAGTGAAACTTCCAAGCTCCAATAGGTTGAATATCAATATTCCCTAATTCAAATATTACTAAGCAATCTGAACTTTGAGCCTCGATATTTTAAATACTAAGTATTGACTTATTAAGAGAGTTTGTTTCTTTAACCCGCTGAGATCACTAATAAAAGCTATAAAACTCAAACTTTTCTGTATTTATTAGTTTTTGTCAATTTATTATAAGTGGTGCAAAAAACCCCTTCTTTAAATTGTTGGATTTTAGGTCAAAAAGCACCAGCAAGCTTCTTTTAAATTTTATTCGAGATGGGCCGACCTGGGGACGATACCGCACCGATTAGTGAAGTGAAGAAAATGGGAAAGGAGGATAAAACCCGGAAAACCTCCATGCGCGGCGTATGATAGGCCAGGAACTCCATAGACCGCCTTTGCTATTTGCTATCTCGGTTCGGGGCATTGGCGCGCAAAACCAATACAGTCAAAATCGTCCCCTACCCAAAGTCCATTACCGGGATCGAACTCGGGAGGCAGTGCACCAGCAAGCTTCTTCAACACCAAAAATCCAACACAAGCAGATAGAAAACACATCACCTGATTTTCACTATATTTTTCTTGGTCAATCTAATTTATTTTATCCTTTTGATAATGTAAAGTCCTGATTAGGCTATCTTAAATAATTAATAGGATTGATATCAATTTTAGGAGTTAAAAGGAGTAAAGTTTTAGCTCAATTTTGACAGTTTAACAGGTTAAGTAGTAGGCGCCTAAGACAAACCTTGGTCAATTAAAGCAGAGCATACATACCTTTTTGGAGAACATCATTTTTTTAAAACCCATACTTTTTTGGGAGAACTTCAGGGCTTAAAGTTTGATTTGTGAGAAGTTTAACTTAATATTTAATTGCGAAGGGGAAGATACCCCAGTAGTAGAATATGGACCCTCCATCATTGCCACCCCGAGTTCGATCCCGGTAGATGAACTTTGGGTAGATAATTATGACTGTGTTGGCGTTGCGCACCAATGCCCCGAACTGTGATAGCGAATAGCAAAGGCGGTCCATGGAGTTCCTGGCCTATCATACACTGCGCATGGAGGTTTTCCGGGGTTTATCCTCCTTTCCCATTAATTCGAATCCCCTTCATCGGTGCGGTATCGTCCCCAGGTCGGCCACCTCGAATAAAATTTAAAATATTTAATTGCGGTTACAATATAAATATACTTTTGATATTTTAAAATTTGACTGTCACTTTTGCAACTCGACAAACTCTAAGCGTCTAACCTCATCTATAAAAATTACATTACAAAACATCTATAGCTCATTATCCTAAGCTTCGGCATAATTATATTTATAGTTAAAAACCCTTTTCTAATGAACTTACTAATCATCCTAATCACATTTGTAATTAATTGTTCAGATGCAGGTTAGACTCAGGCTTAGCACTAAAAAAGTATCAGATCGTAAAATTAGTTAATTTATTAGATCTATCCAACATCGAGGCTTATTCCTTTTATGTTAATATCGAGTTTAAAAATTGTATAAAAGGAGAAACCATACTATATATTATCACACATTGATATCCTGTTTGAAAGGTTTCTAAGCCAACAATATACAAAATAAGGGGCTAATATATAATTTGTAATTAATTTTATCGTTTTAAAAAGGTAAAGGAGTTTGCTAAGTGGTGGTAGCTTGATTAAAAAAGGAGATGCAGTGTCTCCTTATTATTATTTGAGCTACTAATTTGAGTCGTATTTTAGTTACCACAGAGAAGTATAAAAGGAATAAGTATATTTTAGAAAACTCAAGTTACATTTAGATTAGAATAAATTAGAATGGGGTTATACATTTCAACACTTGGATTTCAGGCTCTCGTTTTCTCTCAGATTGCCATGCAATCCTCCGCTCTTCCCGCTGGTCATGATGTGCCTTTAAAACCTACCGCTTTACCAATCAAGGTTGTTGGAATTGAGTCCAATGTCAAACACTATTCCAACTTACCTTATAAAAATGACGATGGTCATATAGACCATCTAAAGTTAAGCTGAACAGGAAATAACATTTGTAGTGCTTTAACCTATAAGTCGAGCTTTAAATAAATTTCATCCTATATTTTATCGTTATAAGCCACCTGTTTTAGCCTTCCCTAAATTTATTCACCACCACAGACAAAATATATAGATGATTTACAGTTATAATTTCAGACATTACTGCTTTACACCTTCAGTGCTAATTGTTATTTCGCATCACCCGCCACAAAACTCCTGGCAAGCTGTTTTACATAAGCAGAGAATGCTACGCAAGCTATAATAGACGTATTTTTATCTATGGTATTTCCAAGGTCAGTTTTATACTTTTATTTTTGAACAATTGACTAATCTAACATATATGTGAGGTAAGCTGACCAGGGGACATGTACAGTTGTAAATCCAAGGAAAGCTTGGAACATCTGTGTATCAATCTAGTTATTTATTCGAGGTGGGCTGAACTGGGGACTATACCACACCGAGAATTTTCTAGCCAGTACAGGTTTTGAACTCGTATTGAACAAAACCTTACTAGGGTGGAAGCAGGAAATTGAATAAGTAAAATAGTTTAATGTTTTAAAAACATTTTTATTTTGCAAAAATCACACTTTTCACAATTTTTCTAATGGATTATTGTATTATCATGAGAGATACATAATTGAGCCAAGTTTCAAAGCTCTAGATAGTCTGGAAGGCAGTTAACTTGAAATTTCAAGTCAATCAATCACCAACTGCTTGGTAAAACCAAACTAAACTTAAAGTAATCAAAACCCACCAACAACTTACCAAACCAATTAACTTATCAACCAATAACTAACCGCTTGCTAAACCATAAAGCTTATTAATCGACCTATGACCACTAACCGCTTGGCAAAACCATTAAAA